>JAQQZY010000010.1:19804363-19819895 GCA_030068375.1 Ostorhinchus rueppellii | reverse complement strand
ATAATAATAATAATAATAATAATAATAATAATAATAATAATAATAATAATAATAATTAGTAGTAGTAGTAGTAGTAGCTTGCATAGTTGCCATGCGCACTTTTACGCACACGTTACGCATGGATCTCATATGATACAAACTAATTAGATGTATAAATACTCTATACGGCATTCATTCATTCATTCATCTTCTGAACCCGCTTCTTCCTCACTAGGGTCACTGGGATCATTTGGAGCCTCGCCCACCTACTAATGGGTGAAGGCGGGGTACACCCTGGACAGGTCACCAGTTCATCGCAGGACTGACATATAGAGACAAACAATCACTCGTTACTACTACTACTACTACTACTACTACTACTACTACTACTACTACTACTACTACTACTACTACTACTACTAGAGGATCCAATACCTCTATATGCTATACAAAATGTGAAACACATGTAACAGCCTATTGGAGGCCCTACCCCTAACCCCTTCTCAAGAATGACACCACATGAACACACGCCCTCCCTCCTATAACAGGTGGAGGAGAGTAAAATGAAAAAAACGGTGTTTTTCCGAAAGTGTAAAATGTTCAATGAGTATACGCAGAAACAATACGAAACACTGGCTATTTTGCGTTTTTATTCGACATAAATCGCACATTTTTGAAAGAACAGACACAAAACAAAGTGCATATTTCAACATTTTTGTTAAGCAAATAATGTACAGTTCAGTAACATGACAACAAAGTGTGCGTGTTGTGCGTAAAATAACAAATCCAACATGCATTGCACAGAAATGACTAAATACAAACACATTGTAATACAGTAAGATCACAAAGATGTCAAAAGTAATTTCATTCCAATAATGTTATGATGTGTCCGTGATGCAGTCTGTACTCTCCTCCACTCCAGTCATCAGTGCATATTTTAGTCAGAAAGGAGTGAGATGTTATTTCTGATACTGAAAGAAAGTCTGTGAAGGCAGCACTATGCCATAGTGGTTTGACACATGCGCAGCAGAGGGGTCCATGTGGCAGGCTGTGTTTACGTATGGAAATGAGGCAGGTGCATTTGAATGAGGAATCATAAGGTCAGGGTAGCACGGCCACTGTGGGGCAGGGAGGAGGCGTAAGTCCTTGTGTGAGTCCCTCTTGAACGGCTTGCTGAGGATGCTGTCAATGGCAAAAGGACTCGTAAACTTTGCGCATGAGTCTGTCCTGGCGCTGGCAGCGGTTCTCTGAATGCTGGGAGACTCCTCTGCGGGTTCAGATACCTCTTCCTCCCCGTTTAACTTTTTGGTAATACGCTTTCTTCTGCGCCGGAACACCCCATCAGCAAACGTGTATTCGCTTTGAGGGTTGAGCATCCAGTAATTGTCCTTTCCCCAAGGTCTGGACGGGTCCCGGAGCACTTTGAGAAAGCAGTCATTGAGGGACAAGTTGTGCCGAACGGAGTTTCTCCAGCCTGTGTAGCTGCCTCTGAAGAACGGAAACTTTTTCATCAAGTAGTTGTTGATTTCTGCCAAAGTCAGACGTCCAGAAGGAGAATCCCTGATGGCCATAGCGATGAGAGCGATGTATGAGAAGGGCGGCTTGGGTCTCCGCGTATAAGGCTTGGATTTGGCGTTTGCGCACGGAGTAACAGGTGGAGGGCTGTGCGCAACGCAGTCTCCATCCGACCCCAGCTCCTCCTCGGCAGAAAGAGGTGACCGCACACTTCCATCGGCATCACTGGACATCTCCCTAAGTGTCATATCATAGTGGTGTCCGCACAACACCTCCAGCTTCATGTTTTAGAGCAGTTCTTCTCTCTGGTGACGCACTAGAGGATCGGTCCAAGATGCGCTCCGCGTAATCCGGAATCCGCTTTCGTCAAGACACCGACTGCTTTAAATTGCATTCAGTAAAGCATGTCCTCGCTGTCATACCTGCAGGAGCATTCAAGCCCGTCTTACCTACAATGTGTCAGAGCAGCAGTTTATAGCCTCACCTCAGGACCAACCCAAGAAGGAGGAGCCAGAAGGTTTCAAAAGATATGGAGCGTCTTAAAACATATTGCGTGCGTAGTCTCCAAAAAGTCACGGGTGTTTAAAGGGCAGTTTTGTCTTGTCCGTAAATAGTTCAGAAATTAGTAAGAGAGGATGTTCTCTGAGCTTTCCATTCAGTATAGTGTTCTTAATTTCTCACCTGTGAAACGTGATCTGGTTTACTCCTATGGACGATTTCACCTGAGACAAGCAGGTGGCGTATGTTTCCATTGTATTTCGAAGGTACAGTGCCTGCAGGTAATATTCCAGTTCAGTAGAATTTGTCACGTTTGGGCATCAGATACTGTAGCAGAGCTATCATTTTACGCTACCTGGTGAAATTGTTTATATCCTAATTTTAATGAAAACGTTTGGTTGCTTGGGTAACCCCGGATATGAAGGATATCAGATTTTCTTTCCTATGTTGCAGTTGTGAGAAACGGATACATGGCCTTTATGTGCTTTCACATCCAAGCACTCAGCAGCAGTTACTACTGTTATTGTGTTATCTCCATTAACACATCAAGTCTAAACCCCCTTTTTGCACAAAACCAATAAAACAGATCAACCCTATATTTGTATTTTTCAGTGTGAGCAGCCTTGACTTTTTTGTGATTTATATATAAAGGTACACTGTAAAAAGTAAAACATTAAATTAACTTAAAACATTTTCTTCAATAGGTCACACATTAAAAAAAAAAAATGTTGAGTGAACCAAATTAAATATAGTGAATGTAATTTAATGTAATTTAATTTAGTTCACTCAACTACTTTTTTAAAGTTTCAGTTCAGTGTTTTACTTTTTACAGTGTAGATGGGATTCAAAGAGAGAAGTCGGACAGACGTGTAAATCAACATATCTAAGATTAGTAATTATGTCTTGAATAGTTAATGTCAGTGTTATATTTAGCATGAATGCATATAGTTCACCTGGCAGCCATGTTGAACTCAATGACCCACCTCAGTCTAATTGGCAGTCTTCACTGTAAAAAGTAAAACACTGAATCAACTTAAATTTTTTTCTTCAATAGGCCACACATTAAAAAAAATAGTTGAGTGAACCAAATTCAATTATGTTAAATGTAATTTTATGTAATTTAATTTAGTTCACTCAACTACTTTTTTTTTTTTTATATGTGACCTATTGAAGAAAAAATTTAAGTTGATTCAGTGTTTTACTTTTTACAGTGTTGTTTCCTGCAACACAAATATCATTGATTGTACTGCAACGACGCCACCAATAGTAACATTAAAAAAAAAAAAAGAAGACATTCCCTTACCCCACCTGGAAACCAGTGTTGATATTAGACTACTGCTGATACACTGTGCATTTGCCAGAAACCAAGACGTTTATGTTTTGTTTATACAAACTGAAGCGTTTCAAGATGTTTCTACATGTTACATGTTTGTGTTGGTATGAATGTTTTGATTTTTCAGGTAGTAATCTGTTTGTTTTGTGCGTGTGACACCCATTCCACAGTAAAGGCACTATTTTGAAAGGTGGCATGTCAGCGATGGATTCCTGTAAGCTAACCACACAATGTCAAGAGCTCAGACATCATGCATTCATATTACTGGGTGCATGTAGCAGCTTGTGAGGCCATCGTGTGTCTGTGTGTTCTTGTATACAGCGAGATCCACTTAATAACAGCCTCTATTGTGGCTTTACAGGTGGAAACCAAGTGGACTATGTCAGACTCATGAATTGCCAAAGGTGTGTGAAGAAAAAACACAATTTTTTTATTGTTGCGTTACAATTCAGTCTCATATTACTACGATCTACACAAAAACAATGTCATTTTATTCATTTATATCAATAAAAAACACATTTCTCTAATATAATGATATATATTTAAGAAAGTTTAGCTGTTTTGCAAGTAATACGATGAATAACCTTAAGTATGCCCAAGCGTGTTCGTAAAATTGCATACTTTTATGTAGTGACATATTGTACTAATACATTTTCTGACTCTTTGTCAAGATCAGAGGTGCGAGATTTATGAGTACATCTGATTGCCTTTGTGTAGACATAAGATCAGATAAGACATTTCATTTCTTATTAACTCAGTTTTCAGAGAGCACACCTGCAAGCTCTGAAAATGGAAAAGCTTCACAGTAACAGGAATGTCTGAGGAAGTTAAATACTCACAGCGATGTGTTTTTTTAAAGCAGCAGATAGCTTTCTGTCCGTTTTGTCACACTGAACGTGATGGAGCAGGTGTACTGTCGGCGTCACAGCCAACACGTGTTGCTATGATGGAATGAGGAACATTATGAAATGTGGCGAAATGTTATGAAAACAGTTCAGTAAATTACTCAAACCGTAGATACTGTATGTGGACTATAAATATGAAAACCAAATCCCCCAGAAATTATTTCCATATATGAATAAATTACTCTTATAATTAGTGTCTAAATAATGTATAATGTATGAGGAAACAGTGAACATACATTTTTACCAATAAAACTGCGATAAAATATTTTTTACCTCCTCTCATGAAATGATCATGACAATGTGATTTATTCTTGATACATAAAGTATAACTGGGATTCAGTTTGTAATCATTGCATCGGGTCAAAGCTGGCAACTGATGTGTAAGAATAGTATAAAAAGGAGGAACATGTTTGAAAACAAAATCATTCTACCTTTATGATCAGCAGTGTATTTTGTTTGTTTTCCGCTTTTATTCACCTACCATATCTGAACCAGTATAATTATATTCTATTGTTAATTTAGAAACTATCCGGGCTGAGTTAGGAGATTAAATCAGGCTTTAGTTTATTGAACAACATGTCTACAAAGATGTGAAGAAAAAGGCAGACAATGTGGGAAACATTTATTGCCTGAAGCTGCATTTAAGGAAGAAGAAGTTATCTGTAAATCATATGAATGTACCATTATTATTAGTAGCATTAGCATTACTAGCATTATTAGCATTATTAGCATTTCCCCAGAACAAAATCAGTGTATTGATTATGTTTTGTTAAAACATAATAGCATTTGTGGTTTAATTCTGTCACATCTGTCCTACTAACCTACTAAATTCCATTAACCATACTATGTATTTCATCAGCTACATAAACACATCATCATCAAATGTTCAAGTTGAACAATACTCTGCTGTCTGGAAGGCTCCAGCAGTAATAAGTTCCCTCTGGTTGTAGTTGTTTGTAGAGGAAAATAGTTTTCCAAATGGCTGTTTGAGACCAAAGTGGAGAAGAGTAAATACTCTCAGTTGACTACAGGTGTAAAGAATAAGGCTTTGGCACCATACGACACAGAAAAGGGTAACACCAAATGATGTTTAATGTCCCTGTAGATTTCATTTCCATGTGGTGTTGAGTGATTGTGTAACATTGAGGAGTTGAATGAAGTTTGAACTGTCCTGGTTTTACCTGTCTGACCGTGTAAGTGTATTATTTTAATGCATTACACAGACATAATACAAAATAAGCAAAGTATAAAAGATGTGACGTGAGATTACAATCATGACGCTTTCACAAACACAAAAGGCATACTTTTGCACGCGTCTATGAGATAAAGGTGATTGTTCGTGCGAATAAGCTGTTAACTGATGTTGCCAAAGTAGTGACATCTGTCTGACTGTACTTGATGACATTTACTCTGTGCCAAGTACTCTAAGTGGAGTACTTAATACATAATACACTGGTTCAATACAAGTTGGTATACATTCAGTTAACCTTAAAGTTCATAAAAACAGAAAACCACTTGTATTGTTTTAGCCTTTATGAACATATACAAATGATGATGCGGCTCCTCATATATTTATGTACTTCTCAACCCTTTATAGGGCACTCATTAAAATACTCTAAAATTCAAAATTTCAACCATAGTGTGTTATTGGACATTGTCACCTCCCTCCTTGTTGGTTGGCTTGACAACAGTCTCCCTCCTCTTGCTTGCCATGAAACATCTGAGCAGCACTTGCTAAAAAAGTAAACAAATTCAACATAAGGTCATAGACTGACAAAAATCACTCATATTTAGTGTTTATAGCTTCAAAATGTCTATAAAATCTCTCTGAATCACTGTATAATGTTACAAAAACCAACATGCTTCTTGGCCATGACTGAAGCATGAGATTGGCCCGATGTTTAATGATTGCAGAAATGACCAAAAATAGTCACTTGCCCGATAAAACTCATTAATAAAACAGACGAGTAGTAAATAAGTTATTTTGCAAGTTCTGCACATTCATTGTAAAAATCCTCATCTTTTTTCTTTTAATTTTTAATTTTATTCAGCATTTAGTCAAATAACGAAAGCTCTTGTCATTGTAAAATAATTCTAAACGATGATCTAAAAATAACCCTGTAAAGATGTCAGCCTGACAATAGTTTAGTTTGCATAACCCATGCTCAAGGGTAGTGTCTCACCCTCTATGCAAACAAGGAGCTTTTGCGTGCGAGGCAGCAGATGATTTGAGATGTTCAGATGTTTTGCTGCCAAATACGTAAGGATCAGCCAGTTACTTCACCGTCTGGATATAGTCGAAGGTCCAAAATAGAAACGTAATTTCAGGTTAATTCCAGGCATTCCTTCATGCTATTTATGGCAGAAGTGTATTTATTATCATTGTACAATACATCCCACCTCAGAATATTTCATCAGCCACTAATTATAGTATTTTGACAGCTCTGTTTTGTTGTCATGTTACGTGTCTCAGTGTTTAACTGAGGCATTATGGTTTTGTTCAAACATGTGCATCTCTTAGTCATCATGGAGCAGCTTTCAGTATGTTTTTGCTTCACATGTTTGTTCATGTATATCTTGTCTCATCCTCCTGATACATACTTTCAGTGTCAATCTGCTTTATACGTGCTAAGTCATCGCCATAATTCTATTCACTGAGCTGTTTGTTTTAGTAAATTTGGGCACTCAGCGTTAAGAGACCTGAAGCCCAAAGTTAAAAATGACAGTAGATGCAGCGTGAGTTCTTGTGCGTCTCCCACCGATTAAAGAAATGAAAACAGGTCCTTACCTGTTGTTTGGGATGATTCTATTTTCGTCGTGTGTCTGCTGAGGTTAAACAAAGTAGCTGCCAAACAAATCTGAAAACATAAACAAAAGAAGAAGCTATAAAAACAGACAGGTGATGTTACCTACAAGAGAAGATTATTATTGCATTTGTGTTCCTAGCATGTGGATTCAGACACCTGGCATGACTTTCAGAAAACCTGGTATTTACGGCTGCTCTAAGAGACAAAGACGTGTTATTAAAGGAGAGGAGGAAAAGTGGTTTAACCCATTTAGACCCAGTACTTTTGTGGCAGTTCCAAAAAAAATTCTTTCATTATATTTAACTTTTCTTAAGTGATTTATAACTATTTATTATAATTTTATCCTCTGAATTATGAATTTTTTCAGTCAAACTCAGGTATTTTCAGATATTTAATTTACTGATCAACTAGATTTTACTCAAAACTCAGATCAAAGTTGAGGAATAATATGTCAAAAACAAAGAAAATTCAAGACAAAGTGACTTTTTCAATTAAATCTATCATTAACTGAGCATAAACTAAGTGTCTCCATTTATTGTCACTGATCTAACTCCATGGGTTTTACTGGTAAATCAATAGGTGTGTTTCCACTACACTGGTCCTGGACTTTTTGGGGGGAAGGTACTTTTGACCGGGCTGTAAGTTAGCCCTGGTCCTCTCAGGCATCGTGTCTCCATTACAGTAATGGCCCAGTAAGAACCTCGCGACGACATCATCGTATCGCGTCTGACTACTTCTTCGTTGGCGTAATATACCAACAACGCCTGCACCTCCTGGTCGGTCCACTTTTCTTGGTTTTTCTTCTCCATTTCTTCTTATCTTCTTCGCTGTTCTTTTATTGAATAAGAGTTGTCGTCTTCTGCTTCGTCGTGTTGTGAAATTCCTTCCTTGGAAGTTGTTTGTCACAATCTGCTGATGTCATTTGCAACAACCAATCCGCACAAGTTAGCCACTAGTACCGCCCAGCGACTCTACCAGACTGTTCTCGAATACCTACTCTCAAGCAGGTACTCCATTGATTCCTGAAAACGGCCTTGTCGGAACAGTCCAGTCAGTAGAGACACGCGCATACTGTGAAGTTCCTGTAAAACGGCCCGGGACGTTCTGATAGCGGAAACACGCTTATAGTGCATCAAAACATTCATCACTGACCTAAAGCATCTACTGGTCTAAACCTGCTGATCCACTAATACTATTAATCCATGTAAAAAATTGGTATAAAATAGTCTTCATGATCATCAGATATGACCCGTTTGGACATTCAGAGGTTCTGAAGTTACCATGGAAACACGGTCATCTTCCACCACAGGGGTGTCAAAGTCATTTTAGTTCAGGGGCCACATTCAGCCTAATATAATATAAAGTGCACCGGACCAGTAAAATCATGTCAATAGTAGGATAAGAACTGATAAATACTAAACTCCAAAGTTTTCTCTATGTTTTTGAGTGAAAAAAAGCTAATTCAATGAAAATGTTTACATCGAGGAACTGTACTTGAACATAACATGAACAAATATGAACAACCTGAAAATTCCTTTTTAAAAAAAGGGCAATTTTAACAATATTATCCCTTAGTTTATAACTTATAGATGTGCATAACTCACAACTTACAGATCACAGTGGATTTACAAATACATAAAACATTTAGTAACAGATAGAATATTGGTACAATTAGACTAGACAGACTAGTTTTAAGACATTTCAGGTTCTTCATATTTGCAGAGATTATTCTCATTTTTTGCAAAAAGCTAGTTTGTACTTTTTTACATTTGTTTAATTTATATATATATAATTTAACTAATTCATATTTTTATATTTAAATTATTTTATATATTATATTTTACATTTCACAAATTCATTCCACTGGCCAGTTTTGGTCCCCGGGCTGCATGTTTGACATCTGTGTTCTACAACACTGATTCACCAGTAAAACCCATGGAGTTGGATCAATGACAGTGGATGGACACACTGGGTTTATATTCTGTTAATGATGTATTTTACTGGAAAACTCCCTTTTTCTTCAGTTTTCTCTATTTTGATATAATAATTTGCATATTAACTCCTTCATGCTTTTATGAATGGCTACATTATCACTGAATTTAAACACAGGAAAATGCATGACTTACACTGAAAAAATTATAAATAAAGATGATAATATTGCAATAAATTATGTTAATTCGCTTGAGAAAGTTCAAATATGGAGAAAATTTCATTTGGGAACTGCCACAAAAGTAGCAGTGGTTCTTTATGGGTTAATACAAAAACAGTTTTGTGTAACTTCCATTCCAATTCTTGTCATATTTGCATAAGAACCTCAGTAAATGAAGACAGTTAAAGACACGTCTGCATGCGTCAGACTCAAGGGCATTACTGAGGTGAGGTTTGACAGGTCTGGTCGTCATTCTAATGGTGTAAAAGTTCAGATCTGTTCTTCAGGAAAGTCATTCTTGTGAGTGCACCACTTAACTCCCCTCTCATGTTTAGACAAAAATGGGGGAATAAGGTAAACACAGCCAATGACGCAGCACCGAGGGAGGAGATGAAATATGGACACAGTTTAGTTTAACATTTTCCACAGTGAATGGAGGAATAGAACCATAACTGTGTGAGCGATGACAGTGAAAGCTTTGGCCGGTGATCTTTACTCTGTTTATTCTCTCCTGGGGTTGCAGCAGTGATGTCTGTGCTGAGGCCTTGAAGTGGGCGGAGTCTCATAAGCTGTTAGTGACAAGTAGCAGAACTGAACACCATGTCACCACAGTAAAGATAAAGGCTTCATAAATCTGAGGCTGTACGACGTGCACTCAAGCACTAAATACTGGAGGTCAAGTCTAGATTATTTTCATTTAAAGAAAAAAAGACATTTGTTTTCAAGTGTAATGTCTTACTGTCCAACAAATCATTTTGCAGGAACATTTTTTTAAACAAACTTTCTTGAGATTTAAACTTTGTTAGATGTATCTCCATTTAAATCTTTACCCCATTAAGACCCAGTGATACTTTAGTGTCAGTTCCCAAATGAAACGTTCTCTATATTTAACCTTTCTTAAGCGATTTATTACCATATATTATAATATCATCATCTGTATTTTGCACTTTATCAGCATAAATCAGATATTTTCCTGTATTTAATTTACGGATTATGCAGAGGTTCATAAAATCTCAGATCAGAGTTGGGGGTTATTATATCAAAATCAGAGTAAACTGCAGAAAACGTGACTTTTTCAGTCAAATCTATCATTAACTGAACATAAATCAAGTGTTTCCATCCTCTGTCACTGATTCAACTCCATGGGTTTTACTGGTGAATCAATGTTGTAGAAGATGACAGTGTTTCCATGTTCACTACGGAGCCTCTAAACCTCCACATGGGTCATATCTGATGACCATGAAAAGATGAAATTTTTTTACATGGGTTCATAGGATTAGTGGATCAACAAGTAGAGGCTCTTGGTCAGTGATGGATATTTGGGTCTTTATGGGTTAATAATACAATTAATCATCAGGGTTTTTAAAATTATTTATAGACTTTTAGGGATTTTTGTGATTTATTGAATATTTTAGCATTATATATTTTTATGAATAGCTGTCTGAGCATTTTGAAGCAGCAGTACTGGATATACTGTTGAATGAATGAATGAATGAGTTTATTTTTGGTTGCATTGGTGTTGCATTTGGAGCATTGATCTTATGGGAATTTCTGTGTGGTAGATGTTGAAACTTTATCTTCACCGAGCAAAAATATACTTGTTGAGTAAAAAAATCAAATCTTGCTTTCATGAACTAAAATTTTACAATAAACTAAAGAAAACTTTGCTTTGACTATATTTCAGGAATCTGCGTTAACCCTTTCATGCATGAATTATTAGAACCTTAATGATTTTTTTTTTTTTTTTTAATTTGTCCTCTTTGGGAATGGAAAAAAATCCCAATGTGATTGATTTTTTTAAGAACCTCTTTACAGCTACAAAACCGTGTGTTTAATTTTACAAGCGAAGAAACATGTATTTACTGATATAAAATATAGAAAGTAAGAAACAAAAATATTTTTAATGCTGCTAATCTGATGTGTCCTCACATTTTAACACACCTGCATGGAGATCATATGCAAAAATAAATAAATAAAATTAAAATAAAAACACCTTTTTGTATAATTTTATTTATTTATTTATTTTTAACTCAGATCAGATTTATCTAGAACAAAGTTACAGTAATGTAATGAATTACAGTGTTTAGGATGATGCATAAGCCTCCACTGTGTTGGCTGATATAAAATCCTTAAATATGCAAGAGAACACCTTTGAACAGGTGTCCACTATGCATGAAAGGGTTAAATACTATAACTGCTGCTCAAAAAGCCTTGTGATGTTGTTATAGAGCCACGTTGCTTGACAGACAATTGTATAGTTGCTTTATTTTTTTCTTTTAAAGTACTATACTGAGATTATCAATTGCTAGTTTTTCAATGTAGTTCACAGCTTTACAGTAAAAGGAAAAAAAAAGGATAATTCCTTTTCAGCATATTGTAATTCCAGTGGTTTGTGAGGACACCTGCATCTACATGTTCCTGGGTTTTCAGGTTTTCTGTGTAAAATACACTGTGACGCAAGTTTTTTCTCTGACAACAGGCGTTTTCAGACAGGTAGGAGGTTAAATACATAACCTGTAACAACTATAATTATTCATCACTGATCAGATCCTGTGACTCTGCTGCTGTACTCTATGTCTCAACAAGGAAATAAAAAAAAAAATGGTTTCACCCTCCAATAAGAGTACAACAGGTTCCTGCAGTTCAAGTTCATATATATATTTATATTTAGTGTTTGATTTGGACAGAAAGGAGAGAGAAACAGAATGAAGCGTGTGCTGTCCTGCAGCTTTAACATAACTGAACATATCACACCTTTTGATTTTACGATTGTGTGTGGTTATAACATATCTGGACATTTATGTTTTTCCTTTTAAACGCAAGCATGTTAGTTTAGGCCTACATTTTTAAGTTTTTAATCATAATTTGCTGTCTTAATACCTCTGCAGCAGGTTCATCATCATTTCCAGGTTCTTCTGAAAATACTCCCAACAGCCTTGATGCATTTTTTTGTGACAGGGGAAACTAAAGCCCGGGCAAAAACAACTCAAAGCTGTAAACAAATAGAGGCATGTCCCCATTTTCATGTCTAGCTGCCAACCTAGCATTGTCAAAGCAATGGGTAAATCCATTTGAATTTAATCATGTGAAATACAAAAGTCGAAAAAAGAAGCCAAAGCCATATGCAACCGCAGCGATCAAAGCATGGTTTCAAGACACGCTTACGTTTGTAATTATAATATCAAGGTAACTAGCCAGATCTTTAATCTCAGCACCTTGTGTAAACTGAAAGAGGATATTATATATTTCTCTACTGGGGACATTATATCACATGACATTTGTCATTAGTTAACTGTTTCTTGTGTTATGGTTGGTGAACATTGAAGACATCAACAAATCTTCTTACTAATTTGACCCTCCTTTGTTTGAATGTCACTGGTACGATGTTGATGTGCCGCTGTCAGTAGTTAAGAGAAACCAGCATGAAGTGAAGCCATTTCATAGTTCTGAAACACATGCATGTTTTGCTCTCTTTTTCCTCTCTGATCATGGAGACTTACACAAGGCTGGCTATATTCAAGCTGACACCCCAGATACCCAGAGAAACAAATGTGGAACAGACACTGTAAACATTATGGCATCGGTCGTTATGATTGGAAACTACAGGACCCGCAGTGTTTTATTTCCATCATCTGCAACCTCATATTAGTTCAACTGGGAACATTTGACACAAATTACAATGCACATAAAATACAAGTACACTATGTATTTGTCACAGTACAAGTGTCAAACACAACTATATTTAATATCTCTAATGGCAAATAAGTTTTAAAATAACACAGCACGAGTATTACATTAGAGTTTTTTGTTGCAATCATGTCCGTTTCCTGCTGAGAAGTAATCACATTTATCTCTGAGGACAGAACAGTTGCGTGAGGCCACGGTCTGCTGCCTTGTGCCTAAACAGTTAAGGCTGCTTTCATGAACCGACATGTGGGATCTTGATTTTACATCTGATAGCATTTTAATCCTTCTGATTTGAAGTGTGTTTGTTGACTGTGGCCTTGTGTTTGTTGAAGTGCATCTTATAGTGACAGAAATTTTACTCTAAAAATGTTTTAGATGGAATTCCTGCACACTTCTCACTGTTGTTTTAGTTGTTAATTCGATATATATGTAAATACAAAAGGTGTGTGCATTAATTATATAAAATGAATTTGCAGAACAGCATGTTAAAAAAAGAACCTAAAAGTGGTTAGCGAGGCTTAGCCTGCCTGAACCGTGTTCAACTTGTTTTGCCTACCTTCAGGCCTTCCCAGGCCTTATTCGTGCAAGCAGGGAAAAAAAAAAAAAAAAAAAAATCACTGTGGGATCCCTCTTCAGGTAAAGTATGCTTAGATAATATCATCGTTACTACGTCTGCAGGACCTGTTTGGGTTATTTTTCAAATGACAGAAAAAAAGAAAAGAAAAAAAGCCCAACAAAAGGCCCTGCGTGCAAAAGGGAAAAGGAACTCCCTTTAGGTGAGTACCTGTAAGAGGCTTTGCACGAAATCAACACAGGTTCACCAGTACACACCTTATTTACACCTACACAGACAGGAGTCAATCAGAGGGCACATACCATCCTGTCATGAAGATTTAATGTGCTGTGGATCTAGCGTAATTGTAATCTTTATCATCTTAGTTGCTTTCAGTGTCTGTTTGGTTGCTATATTATATGTTTGTTGCTTTTGTTACCAAGTTCTAATTAGCCAAGTGCTATAAAACACCACAAGGCAAGGTAGATTTCAAAAGTATTATATATTATGTGTTTAGCTAACCCCTTTTTATGTGTTTGTGCTTGTTTACAACAGCAGGTCTGTGTCTGTGTTTGCAGAATAACTCTGTAATCCTTCTTCCCGATGACAAAACTGCGTTCTGGATGTAACTGAATGCGGCTATTTAGATCTTTTGTGCTTAACGTGAAATAAAAGCGAAGTCTGTTTCTCATGTGGTTTCAACAGGATTCCATAAACAGATCTCCCAGGTGGTCTATGGGTGTGTGGATTTATTTGTGCACATGTTGGTGTGTGTGTGGTGCTTTGTGCGTGCTGGTTTTAGCATGTTAGAGTGCACGAGTGTGTATTTAAGAAGGACTAAAGAGAGAAAAGCAGCCCTCATGTGGAGGACAGCCAAACTCTTATAGATGGCTGCACGCTGCAGAGCCAAATACAATCTGACAGCTGAATTTAATGATATTTATTTCTAAGCCACACGCTTCCAGACCTGTTCTGGATCTGTTCTCTGGGCTGGACCTGAGCTCAGCACAATGCCTGCAGCCTGGTGTGAGTTTACTCATAATGTCTGTGAATGGGGAATGTTTACTGCATGTTTGATAAGTGTGTGTATGGATTTGTGTGTGACTGTGCATTCCTGTCTGTATGTGTACTGAATGTTCTTTGTGTCAGTTTGCGAGTGTGATTGCACACACGCTGACAGCAGTAATGGATCTTTTATGGCAGGTGGGATAAACACAAACTCTCCTAAAGGTGAATTAGCCTGCTCCTACCTGCCACCCAAAGACGATTAATGATCCAGGCTTTAGTCCACACTGTCTCTGCTTCATCGGGCTCACCACAGTGCTAATCCAGATCATATTATTACTGCTAAGAAACACCAGAAACCAACCCTACAAACTCAAATACTTTTTCTTTTTAAACTCTTAAAGTGTTTCCAGTTGGTCTAAAATATCTGAATGTAAGTAATAAATACTCTAGAGTAGGGGTGCCAAACTCATTTTAGCTCAGGGGCCACATCCAACCCAATATAATCTCAAGTGGGCTGAATGGACCAAGAAAATAAATCACCTAGAAAATAATGCCAACTTCAAACTTTTCTCTGTGTTTTGGGGTGAAAAATATAAAAATGCATTATGAAAATTTTTACATCTACAAAGTATCCTTTAAAAAATGTGATTAACATGAACAATCATGAAAAAGCTGAAATTTCTTTAAGGAATAAGTGGAATTTTAACAACAACTCACTTAAACATGTGCATTACAATTTAGAGATTACAGTGGATCTATAAATACACAAAATATTTAATAACAGGGAGAATATTAGTAAAATTACACTTACTCCTCCGAAGACATTTCAAGTTGTTAATACTTGTTTAGGTTATTCACTTCTTTTTTTTTTGCAAAAAAAATAGTTTGTAAATGCAAATGTTTTAATGTGATTTTACTTTTTTACACTAAAACAAACTAAAACAAATTGGTCTGTATGTGGCCTCTGATATAAAAATTAGTTTGACACCATTGAATGTTAATATTCATTCATTCATTTTCAATACCCGCTTTATCCTCACTAGGGTCACGGGGGTCGGATGGAGCCTATCCCAGCTGCTTAGGGCGAAGGCGGGGTAC
>JAQQZY010000010.1:19746854-19772239 GCA_030068375.1 Ostorhinchus rueppellii | reverse complement strand
GGGAACGCCTCGGGGTCCCTCCTGAGGAGCTGGAGGAAGTGTCTGGGGAGAGGGAAGTCTGGGCATCCCTGCTTAGATTGTTGGCCCCGCGAACCGGCCCCGGATAAGGGGATGAAGATTGATGGATGGATGGATTGATGTATTACATCAAAACAGAGAAAGCTGAAGCAAAAGTCTGTTTTGGTTTTCTTGGTTTTTTTTGTTTTGTTTTTTTTTTGACAAAATATAGCAATAACTGGATGGAAAAACATATCCACCATCATTTCTTAGACTACATGGGTTTATTGGTAAATCAATGTTGCAGAATATGATGGTGTTTCCTTGTTCATTATGGAGCCCCTGAATATCCAAAAGAGTCATATCACATGCCAGCAAAAAGCTAATGAACTGTATTTCACCTCAGTTATTCTAATGCACTGATGGGGTGAGTGATTTAAAAATCATTAAACATTTTATATCTGTAGATGCTTTTAGTCACTGGTGGTTTCACACTTAATCTACCAGTCACTGAGATCAGTCCAGTTTTTTCTGCTGACATCATGTTTCAGCTACTGCTTTTTAAAATTGCTTACTTATAATCTACTGATTATAATCTACAAATCTCAGTTGATATTTTGACATTTGTGTCATCAATTATGGAAAATATATAGTTTTACATGTCTATTAAGACACATGACCACAGCGCAGCTATTTTATATAGAACAACAAATGTCAAATATATCACACCAAAGCCATTTTTTATAATTAGGCCGTATAGAATTCCACCTAATAAAGTAATATGACTTAATAAAAGACTATTTTTTAACTAGAGATGTTTTTGCTATATGCATTCTCTACCTGTGCTGTGATCATCTTCCTCGTGCGCTGTGGATCAGGATACTCATCTCCAAAACAAAGCACTATCTGGTGTCTTGGCAGATGTCGGCCATTATGCGCAAACTCTTGAAGCTCTAAGAAGATGAAGGCAAACATAAAAAAAGATGGTGTTAGCTGCAGCACCACCCACAAACCCTTTCGGTGCTAGTAAAGGCAAAATCCAGTGTATCATACTGTAAATATACAGTACCCTAGATTGCTCATCCAACACTTTCCCAGATCAGCTTTGGATGTCTTTTCTGGAAAGTACTGATCATATTGGTGGAAATTTGAGTGTGACATGGCACAGAAAACATCATATATCATCAGTCACATGTGGCGGACCACAGCAGGTGGGTGGGGACTCCACACACATTGGCCCCCTTACTGAAAATATAACTGGCTTCTTAATACTACGTCAACACGGGGACTTACCCAGATAAAACATCTGCAGCCTCACCTTAATCATTATCATTAACATCATCAATGCTTCTGTCAGCGTGACCACAGCAGCATTGTTTTTCCACGAATTGTAGTTATTGTCTGACAAAATCTTCATCACATATTGCATGAAAAAGGAGTAAAATCTGAAAATGAGAAAGCCTATTACACGCTGCTGTCTTCACCTTTGAATTAACAGTTTGGTTTGTAAGTTGTCTGTATGAAACGGTAAAAACTTCTGTCTGTTTTTATGTGTGAAACACTTGTGAACAAAATACTGTTATCGCAATAATTCACTACAATAACATTATCATGAAGTCCAAACATCTATGATATATTCACCAAAATGCCTGAGTATATCTGAATTACCTTCATGTTACATGTACCTTGGTTTGTTCTTCAGGATCAAGCAAAATAAAGTACATTTTCATAATGAAGAAAATAACCAACAAGTTTTTTTGAGTACTATGCATGCTAGATATAGATATTTTTTTACATTATGTATAAAAAACACACAAAAAAATTTAAATAAAATTGATGTTTTCATAGACATTTATTTATTTATTTATAAGAAAATGGGAGAGAAAAAAAAGATTTAAGAAATTCATAAAAGATTTTAACGTTGACCAACTTTTCCCAATATGTAACCACATTTATTCTGGGCCACTGGCAATCTATAAACCCAATTTGGTATGAATTCAACCAATAGTATTACTGCTACAGACATGCAAAATGTCACTCATTATAAATAAATGGGGGAAAAAAGATTTAAAAAAAAAAAAACTTCATAAAAATTTCAACTTTGACCTACTTTTTCCAAAATGTAATCCAGTTTATTCTGGGTCACTGGTGATCTATAAACTCAATTTGGTATGAATTCAACCAGTAGTTTTGCTGCTAGAGTGTGGAAAAAAAAAAATCAAACCAATAATATCCCTTTCCTCCCTTTTGGGGGTGGGGCAATTATCCAAATCAGTCTATGACACAGTGAAAGCCACACCTCTTCTTATACGAGTATAGATGTGTACATATTAACACTTACCAATGAGGAACTGCTGGGTATCGAAAAGTTTGCACGGCTGGTCTTTCTCCAGCTTGTTCGGCTTATCCATGTATGGAGCCAGAGGTCCTTCCCAGTACACCCGTCCCTGGCAGAGGCGTTTAGCATACATCCCATCACATGCCATCCACAAAAGCACCCCCTTCTCCAGTATGTTCGGGAGCATCTCTGCACCCTGCCTATGAGACTCAGGGTAAGGGAAAGGAAAAAGGATGACTTCTGGCCCCATGGGATGCCTGTCCTCTGGGCACGGAGAAGATGAGGAGGAAGACGATGGGGAAGAAGAAGAAGACGAGGTGATCCGACAACCTTCAGAGCTGGTGGTGGTCACCTCCTTCACTAAAGACTCTCTGTAGAACAGGGACACATGCAGGCTCAAGTCTGGAAGATAAAGAGAGCAGCTTTGAACGGATATGTCTTTGTGGAAAAAAATATATACATCAGCATCAAAATCTGAGTATGTTCAGAGTTTAAATGTCAAGTTTAAAAATAAATTCTTAGTAATTTCTCATGTCCAGCATTACTCACTTCTCCCTTATCATTTCAAGCATCCCCCTCCACCCCGCCAAAAAATAATGTGCTTAAAAATGCTATTCACTCTCATGGCCAGTTGCCTTGAGTTTCAGAAGGGGGAAGTAAATGCTGTGCAGTGTTTGTGGCCTTTTTCTTATCTATAAATGCAAAAGTATTAAAAATAGGATTGAATTTTAATAGCGTGTTCGTGTGTGTAGCTGCGTGTTTTCATGTGTATGTTTTGTGTGTGTGTTCGTAGAAGATTATCTTCACCTGTTATGGGATTGTTGAGGTCCATCATATACACAGATGGTTGAGACTCTGACAGGTAGGTGTGGAAGGAGAGCTGAAACCCTGTATACGACATGTTATTTAATTATTAGACTCTCAATTGTGAAAATCTTATTTTGCTTATTTATGTTCCTAGAGATATTTTTGTAGCCATTAGTTCATCCATACGTATTTAAGGTGTACAAATTCAAACAAAAATGGCTTTGCACATAAGTAAACCTTTCTACACAGACTACTGCTCAATGCTGCACCTCATGGCCTCTTTATTATCTGTGTTAATCAACTGAAGAACAACAAATACATTACTTTATTGTGTTGGTCAAATGTCATGTATTTGTAAGGGTGCATTTTGGGAACATTGGGGTTTGCACTATTTAGGGGATGGAACAGAAACACAGCACTTTCAAGATATACCACACAGGCCTGGAATGATCCGTGCACTGAGGACAGCTCAATTTGTTCATTGTGGTTTAATTAATATTACATAATTTATATAATGCAAGACTATGCTTTCATTTCACACAGAAGCACCTCATAACTGTTTTTGGCAACTTTGCACATTCTATTCTATTCTATTCTATTCTATTCTATTCTATTCTATTCTATTCTATTCTATTCTATTCTTGATACTTAATACTAATATGGTCATTTTCTTAATGTGGGACTCTAAATGTTGAAAAGCTCCATAAATATGTAAAAATGGCTGCGTTTTAAATAGAACATTCATATTTACCTCAAGACAAAAATTTAAACTAGGTCCATGATTGTGATATTTCTCAAAATATTACAGTGGTTATGGATTATCACATAAAACTTATAATACAAAAAGAACATATTTTCCTGATTTATATTGTCTTTTTAAAATTATTTTCTAGGGTTTGCATTGTTTGTTTGTTTGTATGTTAACACTGTAGAGGCAAAATTATTGGTTGAATTCATACCAAATTTGGTTTGTAGATTGCCAGTGACCACGAATAGATCTCATTATATTTTGGGAACAGTAGGTCAAAGTTTAAGTAATTTTTTTAAATGAATTTTCCAAATCTTGTTTTTCCCCATTTACTTATAATGGGTGAAATTTAAAATGTCTGTGGCAGCAAAATGTTTGGTTGAATTCACACCGAATTGAGTTTATAGACTGTCAGTGACCCAGAACAGATGGGGCCAAATTTCACATATCTATAAAAAATAAATTTTGGTTCAATTTACTTCAAACTTGGTACATATATAGATGCAATTGATATGCTGACATCAGCTGGATTTATGCCAAAATTAGCTACAATACCTGTGCTGGGCAAGGTTTGTTGTGCCTGGCACTACTTGTTTAATAATGGTACTGTTAAACATTTTGACTGGTTCCATAATGAAACAAATAAGCCTGATCACTGATCCATAAAGTCACTTCATTACTGACAGGATTACATTATTTGGTATCAAATTGTAAATGATGCAAAAACAGCATGTTTCACCAAACAAAAACTATGTAACCAACCAAATTAAATAAAATATTTCCTTGTCCATTTGTTCCTTGTATAGTATAGTATAGTATAGTATAGTATAGTATAGTATAGTATAGTATAGTATAGTATAGTATAGTATCTTATCGTATAGTACTTACCATTTTCAGGGTGCGGCCCAGGCCATGCCCGACTGATTGGCGAAGGGTAGTGGCCGTACTGCAGTTCTGGATGGGGTCCATGGTGATGTGAAGGAGGAAGAGACTGTTGTTCTGGTGATGTGTAATCCCTCCACTCTCTGCGTTCTTGAGTAACCATATAACTTTGTACCTAAAGTGAAAAAAAAAAAAAAAAAAAGATTTTTTCATGCAGGAGCATTTCTGTTGTGTTTAAGCAGTAGATCCAGACAATATAAGAATATAAGAAAGTTGAAAAAAAAAAAAATCAGCCTGCTCACCTGATTGTGCAAAGATGAATATGGGGGAGCATATCCATGATGTGAAGGTGTGTCCTCCATGCTCATCTTCATTCCTGTAAATGCAGCAAAAATACACTTCAGATGACCAAACCCAGTTTATGACTATCAACTATTTATGCTGTGTTACCTATCAACGACGCTGTAGCATTATTATGGTTTAACTGCACAGAAGAAGTGACTGTAGAAATAGACATTTGTAATGTTCTGTACTGAGTTATACTAGTTGAAACTTCTCCACACTTTGCAAAAGGTGATTGAGTCAAGTGACAAGTGATCTAAAAGTTGCTAAAAGAAGCATTGTCCCCAATACAATCAAATGCACTGGTGTGACAAAAGTTGTTGTATGGTGGCAGAAACTTAGTCATGCAAGGCTGAAGGTCGTCTCATTGTGTTATGTGCAACCTGCACTTAGTAACCGAAGCCCTCTAAAAAAAGCACTACGGCCTTTTTGGTACATGCTTTGGCTTCCTTTGTGCTTCCTGCCTCATCAGAAACAACTGCAGAGTTGCATATGTGTAAAATTACCAATAGTATATAAACAAAGTTCACTTATGAAATGGTGCTGTGTACTGCACATGCAAGTGTTCAATTACAACACCATATCTTTGGATATTTGATAAATGTTATTAATGTCCATCCATCCAAATTGAAACCACTAACACCCAAACTTGCAACACCCAACACCCAAGCTCTTTGAGCCAGACTTGACAACATGTATCTACACTTACAGAGAAGGTTCACAATCATTCTCAAAATACTTTTACTAAATCTTGTGTGTACAGTGTTTCGATAGTTGTACCTCTTTTGGCTCCCTCTGGAATGATTCTGTACACTTTGTAGGGCTCTGAGATGTCCAGTTGACTTCTTTCCACTAACTCGTCAAAGTCATTGCTTTTATTAAGCGCACAGCGTAATCTGGTTTTCCATGTTGGCGGATCAGGTTTGTCCACACCTTCCTTGTATTTCCCTTTAAACAATGCCCATGCCTGAAAGAATGATTTGCACTCAACTTATCAATTTGCATTTCTTATATAATTATTTCAAAGTATGATTTGTAGACCTCTGAAAAGTTGATTAATTAACATATAATCACACATACATTTTTAGTGTAGAGCACCACTTTAACCCTGTGGCACTACGTTCAAAGAAATATAATTAAATAACATTGAGAGCGTCAATATTCATGTGATATTTTAAGTTCAACAGTGCGTTCAGAAAGTAATCATCTGGTTTTTCATGTCCAACTGTCTCAGATGGTTCAATGGTCTGACCTTGAAGAGTGCAGCATCCTCCTCTCTGTTGTAGTCCTGTTTGCCCGCGTGCTTCCAAGGAATCCTGAAGATGGTTTTTTCATCATTTTCCCAAACCAGGCCGGCATATCTCCTACTGTCAATCTGATCAATGAGCCACTGTCTAAGTTTGCCATTCCCGCAACTGACTGACAGAGTGTCCTCCTCCATGTTCATCTGTGCAAAATAAAACAATGACGCAAAAATAGCTAAATGATAATTATAACGCAGTACAAGTAGTATTAGATTTTTAATTAAAGCTTGAGAAAATAATTGTTGAGTTTAGTATCTAACTGGTGAAACTGTCACTGGTAAGTATTTTAAAATACGAGGTTTTTATTCATAACCTCACATCTGCAGAATTATTGAAAGTATATGCAGGAACTTTGGTTTTGACATTTCTGGCCATAGCACTACTTTTAATCATTGCAGAGAAATATGACTCATGTGATAAATATGCATGACTAAATACATGCAAAAGTACTCTACTGTAGGGACAATTTCTGATTGAAAGGTATGACTACTACTTCACGGATGAATCTTTAAAATCCTGTGCATCTTAAACTTCAGAACTTATGTGGTAATTTGGTTGAATTTTCAACATATTACAACAAATGTTAGCATTTACTGTGTATGATCATTAATATGTACCAATCTGCTTAATCTGGCACATACAGTACACACACACACATATATATATATGTGTGTGTGTGTGTGTGTGTGTGTATTAATGAGCTAAAAACAACACTGGAGTAATACAGAGATGAGTAATTAAAAATGGTACAATATTTCACAATATGTCAGTCATGAATTGTTGAAAATACACTACCATTTAGCAATAGCCTATATTAAAATGAAAACAGTGGTAATGGTATAAATTGTTTTAAAGGGTCTGCTGCTTACCTCTGATCATGTCAAATCCCCTGGCTGAAATCTGTTTTGAAGGTCTCGGTGTCTTTTTCTTAAATGTTATCACAACTTGATTTGTAACAGGGAGGAGTCTCAGAGGAGCTCAAGAGAAGATGCAAAGCAACGAGTCTCTAAATTTCTGTGAAACTCAGCGCCCACAGTGCTGCTGTGGGGAATCCCTCTAGTGACACCCTGTGCTGACACAGGGCAGGAATGGAACAATTAGCTGTGCACATTAATGCACATTAGTTCCCAGTAATTTCAAATTTATAGGCCAAACTTATTGACAGCAACACTGCTTTAAATTCCTGCTAAGATTTGCTTGACTTGAACTTAGATGTTGGAACAGATAAGATGTTTAGATTTTTGTATTTCTACCTTATTACTATTACTGCCCTCCAGTGGATAAATGTGCACATGCTCACCTAGATACAGTCTGAGATATATAGGTTAGTACCTTCACATAATGTCACAGACTTTTTTATTAAATTTTAGCAATTTCTTTTTTTAAAACAGGTTTGAGAAATTACAGGGCCAAAAAAGCAACACAAACACATGATCAGTGTTTTTGGTGCCATCATGCATGACCTCCCTTGCACATTAGACAAACAGGAAGAGAACCAGGAAATAGAGATGTAAACACAGCACAGAATGTGTCTTATCACCTTCGACTTGACAGCCACACAAAACCCGGACTGTCATTTTTATTTTGCAAATTTAAATTATATTGGTACAAAGGAAAATAAAGTTCACAACATTCATAAATTAAAAAAAAAACAAAAAACAAACAAACACAAAAAGGATCAGTCAAAAATATTAAAAATGATCATGTGCTGTACATATTTGTTGTCTCTTTCATGTTCAGATCCAGGATCTTTACTAGATCTGTCCAACAATAACAACAGTCCATTCTGAAGCTCAGTCATCTTCTGGGTTGGTCTAAAACACTGTTGGATGCCCACGTGGTGCACATATCAAATAGATCCAGATGGAGTAGATGTCTGTTCTTCCACCTCCTCACCATTGACTTTGGACACTCTAGCGAGCAAGTCACGTATATCGGCCTCATCATTGAAGGGGTTGTCCTTGTATTCCTGCTGTAGCCACTCTCTAAACTATGAGACAAGAAAACTAAAACTTTACATTTTACTTTACAAAGCATTGCTCGTATACACTCATTGCACTCTCATGTTACTGTGCCGTCTATCTGACCTGACCTGATCAGCTTGGGTAGCCTCAAATTCTTGGAGCTGACGCTGGAAGCCGAGGTTGGGGCCAGCGCAGGGTCTGACCACCTTCACTGCAGCCAGAGCTTCCTGCCAGCCTAGACCTGTCACCGTCATGATGTAAGCGACCACCAGGGTGACACTGCGGGACACACCTGCTAAACTTTAAGAGGTGAGAGACAGACAAATGGAGTGTAATGTTCGAAATGTAAGTTACAGGATTACAACATGATCTCCACGTGTATGTGACGAAGTGTTATTATGTAGACATAGGTTTAGAAGTGCTAGAAGGAATGGACTCTGATTTGCAGGGAGTGTTTCCTTTTGAGTAATAATAATTCATCAGTATATGAGAAATAAGGCATGTAGTGATCTTGTGTTCTACAAGAACAATGTAATATTTATTCACTATTTATCACAATATAACTGCTCTATTTTTATATGGACTTGGTTCATAGATATACATACTGTTACATAGATAAACATACTGTTTTCATAGGCAATACATAATGTTGATACTGTTCATAGATATGCATAGATATACATACTGTTCAGAAATATACCTACATATACATACTGTTAATACTGTTCATAAATATACTTATATATACATACTGTTAATATTGTTCACAGATATACCTACATATATATATACAGTTAATACTGTTCATAAATATACTTATATATACATACTGTTAATATTGTTCACAGATATACCTACATATATATACAGTTAATACTGTTCATAAATATACTTATATATACATACTGTTAATATTGTTCATAGATATACCTACATATACATACTGTTCATAAATATACTTACATATACATACTGTTAATATTGTTCATAGATACACCTACATATACATACTGTTCATAAATATACTTACATATACATACTGTTCATAAATATATCTACATATACATACTGTTAATATTGTTCATAAATATATCTACATATACATACTGTTCATAGATATACATACAGATACATACTGTTAATACTGTAAATTTGCATCTATTGATATTGTCCATTTTACTTTTTATCCTACTTAGCTCTATTCTTATGTTACTTGTTTTAATCTTCAGAATTTTTTTTTAAATCCATACAAATCTGCATGTTCCCCCCTGTTTCTGAGAAGACCCTGTGTTTAACCAAATATAACCTTCCTCAGTGAACATATGGTCACTACACAAACACATTGTGATCAGAGTTGTTACCGTGCTCTGTTTTGGGAAGTTCAAGAATAGCCTTTTGCTTATCATTTAATCTCGTCTGTGCAGCTCAGTTACACATGGGTGGACTAGCATACGGTTTTGACCTCAGTTTCCTTCATCTTTACATTATCTGTACATTTAGTTCACTTCAGCAGGTGTATGATTTTAACTGTAGGATAAGAAAAAAAGTCTGCCTGGTACAGTAACTTACACAGAGTTTCAATAAGTGGGTCTTTATTCTAGATTTGAGATATAGTAGGCATGTTTTTCTCTTACCAGTGAACGAGGCAGCCCTCTCCTTTCAGACGTGACTCATGCATGAACATTATACTTTGTTTAAAGTGCTGAGTCCTGTAGATCATAAGAGATGGTTATTATAGGTCATGATCGCATGAAAACCTTATGAGAACACATGACTGTGGGGTTATTTTGTCTTCACTACCATGTCACAAGTCCATGAAAGCACATCGGACAGAGATTGGCTCTATTTCTTCTATAATGTGTTTTTGCACCTGACTCTAAAACACCTCCTTTTCTTATCCTGGATGGATCAAGATGAGGGTGGGTTCGTCTCAGGTTTGAAAGATAAGGTGTCACATTTCACATAACAGGTTTTAAGCACAAAGAGGTATGAGGCAGCTGAGATAGTAGAGGTGACTGGGGCGTGTATATGTCTATGTGTGTGTGTGTGTGTGTGTACATTTGACAGTCCTTATGTGTGAGTGTATGTATGTGGGGACACATAAATAGAACCACAGCACCAACCATCGTGCTAAAACTGCAGAACTGAGCTATGAGACTTCCTTCCTGCTACATCCTCGTAGCAGCGTGAAATGTGAACTAGCCACAGAATTTGTGTGTAAACGTGTGTGTTTGTGCATATCTGTATGTGTCTAAACCGGGGCACTGAAAGGAAAATCATGTACCATCCTTGGTTTTCTCTCCCTCATTTCTCATGTTACGTCAAAACAACTGAACCTGACTGTGTTGAAAGGACCAGAAAAAAAAAAAGAGATAAAAAACGGTGCCAAACGTTTAATCTTGCTGCGTTACAGTGATCTATGATCTATCCAGGGAATAAGTTCACAGTTAAATGATGAGTTTGTGGCAGCATATCATTTACATGTTAGCATGAAGAAAATGAACCTCAGACGCCCACACAGCGCAGCCTCAAATGGATGTGGTACTCTCTGTGTTTCAGCTTTTCATTGTTCTTTGCTGTGTTGCTGTGCTGCACATTTTGGTACTCACAGGTTTTGTGTGGGCAGGTCAGCTGCTGAAATGCAGAGATAGGTCATCTCCTAAAGGACAATGTATACCAGTTATCTACCAGCAGTCAATGCTTTCTAATACATTTCACATGAATCCATAAACAGCAAGCAATAAATATTAAGTCGCATGTGTGTTCATTTCCATTTAGTTTTAAATAAATACGTAAGACAGGGGAGTGGTCACGTGCATGCATGTGCAAGAAAAACTCTAAATCATAATCGATAACTTATTAAAACTAAAAGCGAACTGAAACTACACAGTCGAAACTGGCAAAGCAGAAACAGCCGCCCACTCTGAAACCCACACAAGCACACATAGCAGCACACTGACCAGTCCAATTACTGTTGACTGGCGTTTTCATGATACTCAAGAATCACATGAGTATGATACTACCTTGCTTTGTTTTCACTCATTCAGCACTGACAACTGTTTGTTAAAGAGGAAGCTTCTTTCAATGTTGACCAGCATTTAGGCAGCTCTCCCTGAATTACCTGACAGACTGGTTTATGGACTGTTTCCAAGCTTGTAGTGTTTGTTCTGTTTTTCAGTAATACACCCAAAACAGCAGATCAAATTTATTCAGGATGGTTTAGTTGGAAGAGGAAAAAAATGAATGGAAAATAGAAATCACAAATCATGCTGTAAGTCATCTTTAAGACGTCAAAGATGTTATGCATGATACAGAAACTGTGAGTGCCTCACCTGGAGGATAGGAGCTGCACTGTCATGAATGGATAGGATGTGTGTGATGTTGTTTCTTGCAAGCTGTTCTCTGTCTCTTGCATCTGTCATAAAAAAAAAAAACAGCACCAGAAACAAATTGCACTGAAATGTGTCATCATTTAAAGTCATAAAATCAAAATGACTATACAACGCATGGACAGACCTTTGAAATTCCCCAAGTATAAGTCAGGAAGGACCTATATGGACACAGAGTACTGTATATATTAAAAGCAGGAATTAAACATCACTGAAATAGACGTGCAACAGCTGACAGAACTTCCTAGCTGACTAAAAATGTGAAGATGATTAATAAAAACTGTATGACAATGCATTTCCAAACAGAGATTGTGTCATAATCAAACAAAAACATATGTCAAATAACAGTTAGATCACTTGGATTAATGGGGTTTATGTTGATTTCAGTTCAATAAATCACTAAATATGATGCGTACATTCAGTAAAGGCAGTAAAACTATGAAATGACAACTTTTTTTAACCCTTACAAATATTTAAATCAATATAAACCGTAACATTAAACACACTGTGGATCATTCGTGTGTGAACTCCAGACTTAAACTGATGAAAATCCTACCTTGTTGATGCCATTACCCATGCTGAAAGACGACACAAAGGACTAGTTACAAAAACACGCCACGATGTATTTCCTCGCGGTTAGTAAAAATGTGTATTCAGCGGCTTGACGGATTCCCAGACCCCGTTGTCCGAGCGCATAAGCAGCGGCAGCAGCAGCAACAGCGGTGGCCACGGAGCACTGCTGCCCGAGCCGCCCGCGCGGAATTCTGGGATTTGTAGTTGGTACAAAGAAGGTGGTTTCAGGGCAGAGCCTGCGCGTATTAATAACCCCCCCCCCCCCCACGATGACAGCACATACTTAACCCCAAAATAAATCAGCAAAATAAGACTGTCAACATAGCAGAACAGAAACGGCAAAGCTATTGGAATGTTTCAGAAATATAGCTGATGTCACTGCCACTAATTGAGAAATAACACACAAACAAAAAAATAGCTAGTTGAGGCGTCAATCACCATACATTTTTGCTCTAAATATTTACTCTGACAAGACAAATGACTTCTCAGACACAATGGTATGTTTGGGTCATGGCAGCAGTGTGAGATAGAGACAGGAATGCCGCATTTCCACTCTACCGGACCAGGTTCGGCCGTTTTACGTTTCATTACGAAAAAAGGACCTGGAATCTGGTATCCGGTACTAGTTTTTTATTGCCACCTCTGCCGCGGTTCCAAAATGTTGGAACCGATACCAAACCGTGAAGTAACACTGTAGACCACTGATTGGTCAGACAGTAGTGGTGGGCGGATCGATACTTAGTATCGATACTATCAGTACCATGTTGGTATCAGTATTGCATCAATACTTGCACTATGGAATCAATACTCAAGTTTTAGTTTCTCTCTATGTTCAGTTACTTCTCGGAAGGTTGTTTTTTTTTTTTAATAGCCTAACTCAAACTGAATGAAATCCTCAAGGGAAAAAGCGATTGTTTAATTTAAAACATTTCTCAGTTCTCTAATATTTTCATGAGATAGACATATAAAAATACTTTTTCTTTACTGCCATCTCTGCCCTGTTTTTTTTTTTTTTGTTTTTTACTGTGGATGTTATGGAAACTAATGAAGAGAATAAACACAAAATCACTTAATCATGAAAATTATCATTTCTTTAGGTCTATTTTCATTCAAATCTGGATATTCATGGTGCATAGCCTACACTTAATGATAATGTACATGAAAAAGTAAATAAGCTGCTTTTGTAAATGAAAAGTATCGGTATCAGTATTGGTATCGGTAATACTGGCCTTGTATTTACTTGGTATCAGATCAACACCAAATTTTGCAGTATCACCCATCACTGTCAGACAGTTCTCTCTGTGACCTGCCATTTTATAAAGTTCCCAAATGATTTTTTCCTTTATATTTAACCCATTGTAAGTATTTTATCAGCATTTACTGTAACATTGTCATTTTTATTTTTATTTATTATTTTTATTTTGTTTATTTATTTCAAATATTCAACAAGACAAATAAAGACAAAAAAAAAACCCCTTATACATATACATGTCTTGCACATTCGAAAAGGAGTGGGAGGAAGTATAATTTATTTAATCTCACCCCTTCCCACAAAACAGTCTATCCTTTAGTTTCCTATCAACATAATATATGAAAGTCAAATCCCGTAGATCTTTTGTAAGTAATTAACCTCACTTATCATCCTCACATACACACACACGCGCACACACACACACACACACACACACACACACACACACACATACACACACACACACACACACACACATTTTAAGTTTTTCAGTGTAAATCATGTATTATCTTTAATCTACTGATCATGTAGGCTAGATATTCATAAAAGCTCAGGCTGATTTCAAAGCCTTCAAAGGCTACTATATCAGGAATAGAGAAAAGTGAAGATAAAGTGAATTTTTCTGTAAATTTTATCATTATCTGGATATAACTGATGACATGTCCAGGGTGTACCTCGCCTTTGCCCCATAAGTGGCTGGGATAGGCTCCAAGTGACCCTAGTGAGGATAAAGCAGGTTCAGAAAATGAATGAATGAATGAATGAATGAATGAATGAATGAATGAATGAATGAATGAATTATCTGAACATAAACCCAGTGTCTCCATCATTGATCCAACTCCATTGGTTTTACTGGCGAATCAATGTTGTAGAAGATGACGGTGTTTCTATGTTCACTATGGAGCCTCTGAACATCCAAATGGGTCATATCTGATGACCATGAAAATAATAATAATGGATTAGATTTTTATAGCGCTTTTCAAGTCACCCAAAGCGCTTCACATTGTTGATCCATTATTCATTCACTCTCACATTCTCCCTCTAGTGGTGGTAAACTACATTTGCAGCCACAGCTGCCCTGGGGCAGACAGATGGAAGTGTGGCTGCAATTTTGCACCGACGGTCCCTCCGTCACCAAACATTCATATGCATTCATACACCAGTGTGAATGACACTGGAGGTGAGGAGGGTGAAATGTCTTGCCCAAGGACACAACAGCCGACCTGGAGAGAGCAGGCTTCAAACCGCCAACTTTTCGGATATTGGACGACCCACTCTATCACCTGAGCCATAACCGCCCCTGATGACAAACTGTATTTTATACCAATACTCACACAGATTGATAGAATAAATGGATCAACAGATATTAAATAGTTTAGATCAGTAGATGCTTTTGGTCGTCAGTGGCTGTTTGGGTCTTTATGGGATATATATTGGGATATATATCTAACACAATTTACCCTTATATATATATATATGACAATTCTTATCAGATACAATTCTAGGTTATAAAATATGACAATACAAACATAACAATACACAACTAGAAAAGCACTCAGAGCGTAGACCTCCACCAAGGTAGTGTTTGTACTTTTTTTTTTTTTCTTACCTCCGTCAAAGAGGAATCCTTTAAAGAGTAAAGAATCCTTTAAAAAAATTCCTGGATCCACACGGTGATCTGGATCACCTCCAAAATTTAATCATCTCTTCCTTGACCCATCCATAACATTTTGAGTTATGTTGCTAACAAACAAACAAACAAGCTCACAAACCCTGGCAAAAACAGACAAAAACTAGAGAAGCACTCGGAGAGCGCAGACCTCCGCCAAGGCAGTGTTTGTACTTTCATCCATTAGATGGCACTGAATGTACAGCTCACCACCAAAATCTAATCATCTGTAGGATACCCCATTTCTCACAATCTGTGAAAATTTCATGAAAATCCGTCCATAACTTCTTGAGTTATCTTGCTAACAGACAGAAAGACAAACAGACAGACAAACCAACGCCGATGAAAACATAACCTCCTTGGCAGAGATAACAATAACACAATAAAATATACACGAGCATGTGAGTCTATATCACTACAGGGACAATCATTTGTGATTGTGTGACTATGAACTTCGACCTTTCAAAGGGAGCAGTGTAGATCATAATCAACATTATACCAACTTTACCACAGCTATGTCCAGAAATGTCTTGAAACATTGAAACAAACAAAACATTAAACAGAGGTGCTGGTTACAGGAAGATAATTTACACAGAGTGTGTACTTGTAGCAAACACTAAACACTGTTCTATTTCACTTTCCTTTTTACAGAGACTCTGATCTGACGGACTGGAATTGTTTGCCCTTGCATGTAATGTACTTTATTTAGTGATTTTGCTTTATTATTTATAAAACAAATTATAAAACAAATTAATAAATAAAAAATAAGAAATATGTATATATATCTTGTTGTTTTCTTATTTTTTATTTATTAATTTGTTTTATTTGTACACATCGCGCAGCGTTTGTTTTTGGGGTGGGAATTTTTAATTTTTTTTGCTGGTTTTTTTGTTCTTATGCATGTTTGTATGTTCCTATATAATTCATTCATTCATCTTCTATACCCGCTTTATCCTCACTAGGGTCACGGAGGTCGGATGGAGCCTATCCCAGCTACTTAGGGCGAAGGCGGGGTACACCCAGGACAAGTCACCAGTTCATCGCAGGGCTGACATATTCAATTTAGATTAGCCGATTAACCTATCAATGCATGTCAATGCATGTCTTGTGGGAGGAAACTGGAGTACCCGGAGAAAACCCACGCAGACACGGGGAGAACATGCAAACTCCACACAGAGAGGTCCCAAGGATCGCCCAGGAATCGAACCCTGGTCTTTCTTGTTGTGAGGCACGAGTGCTAACCACTGCACCACCTTGTCACCCCCCTACATAATTGAAAAACTAATAAAGACAATATTTTTAAAAAAAAAAAACTAAAAAAAAAACACTGTTCTTTTTCTTGTTGTGCCTTAAGTACACCTATGACATAACAACAAATAGTATTTCTTTCTTATGTTTTGTTCGATTCATTTACATTCATATGTCATATCTCTGCTCTACTCTCTATCTGTCCTCCTTCTGACCTTCTCACCTCTCCCTTTCCTGCTCTAGTCAAGCCAATTCTGCACACCTAATGGGGCAGGTGTGGCTCAGGACTGCGGTAGAGAGGTGCACACTAAGGTCTATCTTTATCCTTGACAATCCTGATCATCCTCTTCATCCCTTTCTAACAATACAGAGAAGCAGCTGCAGTGGATGACTTTCCTCATTAAGATGCAGGATTGTACGGTAAAGAAGATCCTTCATTCCCACTGCCTTCACACCCCACTGCAGCCTGCTTGTTGCTAGTTTAATTTTATTTTGTTTCCTTTATTTTCTTGAGCTGAAGGAAAACTTTATATCTGTATCAGAAGTTTTATTACATTACAGAAAACCTTACACAATAGGGGAGCATTACTTATCTATGTCCATCCCTGCATCTTTCTCCATTAATGAAGAGTCACACTGATGAACAGAAAAACAGTAAGACAGCTGAGGCAAGAATAATGCAACAGCATAGGCAGTTTCAGTGTCTTTTACAGTCATAGCATGGCACCTGGCACGTCTGTGATGATTATCAGAAGACCATCAACAGGAAGCTTTACTACTGTGCTTTGTAGACATCTACTATATCAGATTAGACCACACTGCTGCTGGTTCAGCTTCATAAGAAACTCTTGTTTTATCTCAGACATTATAACAGCCAGACATCAGCCCAAAAGGTTGTTTGAGATTTATAGACATTTACTTCTACCCAGGGACAACAGTTGAAAAGTAGGTTTTTTTGCTAATACTGGCACATTTACAGAAATGTTCATTAATGTGTACTGTCCCTGCTAAATAAACAAACAAGTAAATAAATAATAAAATAGTTATAAAGGCCAAAGTCACTATATAGAGTTAATCACATTTAGACTTTAAAACAAGTTTAAATATCTTTTTATTATTATTATTGTTATTATTATTATTATTATTATTATTATTATTATTATTATTATTATTATTATTATTATTATTATTATTATTTTAGCATTGGTAAGTTCTATTAATAATAAATCTAAAATGGCTGCTATCTCATTGTTGCTGATACTAAACTGAAAACAAAGAAAACATCAACATATCAAGATCCAAAAGAAAAAAATTCCCAGGAAAGATTGGCCTGATTCTTCATTCATGTGCCCCTTCTAAAAGTAAACCATGCTTCAAATATGATCATACATAATTTCATGGTTTACTGATGAACTTGCTTTTTATGTAACCTTAAAGAAATGTTTGTGTAACTTGTGGATTAGAAATTAAACACTGTACACATCAGAGAAAAAGACAAAAACCTTTTTCAGAACTACAAGTTTTACCAACATAGATTTTGCTTATTAAAAGAGCTTTTTAGGAAATTACCTTTTTTGCCCAGAAAGCGCCTTGGAAATGTTTTTCTTTATGAATATTTAGATTTCCCTGCCTCATTCGCATTTCATTGTATTGAGGTCACTCTGGGTTTTCTGTTTTTCTAACCAGAATGTTGCTACCAATAAACAGACTATCAATTACAGAAAAAAACACAGCCTACAAACCAGAAAGCAGTGACAGTATAAGACAGGTAAATATGACACTACTTTGTTGTGGTTTTAGTGTGCAAAATGAGGAATTCATTGTGTAGGCGTTGACAGATACGCTGCCCAGAAAGTAGGCCTACATGTCAGAGGCTCCATTTTAGGTGGTTTCCCGATCTAGTTTCACTTAAATGCTTGATTTATCAATGAAACAGTACCTCCTCGGAAAAAATAAAAGCTCTCTCTATGTGCGTGTAGTTGTGGTGGTGTTTTTATTAATAATATATTGAGATTGATAGTTGTTACATTTAATTACAGTTTATTGCCATTTTTATGGAAGGTCTGGCACTTTGGTGAGATATAAAATAAAATGGTCTGGAGGTTTTATTATGTGAATGCATCACTTCTAAACTCAGACTCCTCTGTAAAAATTAATTCCACCAATAGATGGCGACAATGTCATACAAAATCACTTTCAGCCATGACGAGCACGTACAGTCATTTTACCTTTTCTACATTTTCCTGGTGATGGCGAAGAATAAAGAAACAAGGAAGAAAATAAACACATAAGGCCACGATTTCTTCCTCACATGGAAAAAAAATTGTAAACCTTTTTTCCTCAGTGAAAGCCTCCAGCTGCTAGCCGTCCTGGTCTGCTATCGACTCATAAGACTGTTTGTAGTTTTTAATGTTTCGTTTCACTTTGGAGAGTACGTCGAGGAATTCCCGGAACTTGGCTAAACGGTGAGTGTTTTACAGCAGTTTCAGGTAATGCTTTCACTCCACTTTTTGTATACCTATAACCACTTACATATGAAGGGACATTTGTAGGTTACAGTCCCTTGTTTATGCCAGTAGAGTCGAGTTTGTCTTGTTTCAGAAACTTTCATTGACTGTTAGAATTTGCAGCTAGCTTAAATGTTGAATGTTTTCATCTCTCTGGATGGCTGCGTCGTGATGTCATTGTCTCATTTCTGTCGCTTTAAAACATCACGTACTTTTTCCGTGTTATCGTTATAGACCAGTTTTCTGTTTGTTTCTGAGGTGTAGTTTATGTCTTTTAGCTGTTTTATAGACTTCTTGGAGGATGGCCACTGCGCCACCGCAGCCTTCACTTCATATGAGGTCAACAGATCTCATCATAAAAGAGCCTCTGGACTATGGAGGATTCGGAGAGGTTTACCTGTGCTACCACGTTACCCTTGGCCAGGTGGTGTTGAAAACGATGTATACGGGCCTTATTCGAAACGAGTAAGTTCATTGTGTTCTTTTAATGTTGAAGATGGGATTTCCCCTTCGACTAAACAGTAACGTGAATCATGTGCGCAGATGGACACTTCAAGGCCCTCCGTAAAACCCAGACAGTCTGTGAAATGATTACGGAAATAAATTTCCAATGTTTTGCGATCTGTAAGAAATGACTAACCAAACTTAAACTTAAACAGACACCTTTATGCGCGTTGCAGTGATTGTTTGGTACGTCCTTAACACATAGCATTCAGTTCACCCTAAATGCGGATGTATCACATCCGCTTCTGCAACATTTTTACCATCACCACCAGCTCAGTGGTCTTTTCGGATTGAGTGATTGATTGCTTTTTTGTTTGTTTACTTTTTTAAGTAATGTCAATGGGAAAATACTTAACAATAAGTAACGACTTTACATTTAAAAACTTACTTTTCAAAAGTATATCTACATCATGTACTTTAAGTGGTCATTGTGTACTAACATTATTATTCTTATTATACTATTATATATTATGTTAATTCACTCCAAAAATATTTCTATACCTTTATCGATCATTTTTTGTAATTGTTTTTTTCTAAATGCAAGAATCATGTATTTTCTATAGTTTTTTGATATTTAACAGTTAATTCAATAGTTATTATATCAAATCAGAGAAAACTTGGACAAAAAGTGTTTTTCATCATACAACATTATTAACTAACATAAAATGTGTCTACAACCACTTAGTTCAGTCAACCACTCATACCTGATAAAAATGAAAAGCTCAGAAACTGCATTTTACTGGAATTATTTGACTGTATTGATAGGATAAGTGGTTCAAAGGTTATTAATCATTTTAGATCAGTAGATGTTTCTAGCAGTCTGCAGTTATGTAGGACTTTGAGGGTGAATATTGCTATTATTAGATCTTCAATGTTGAGCTCCTTTTAACTACTAGAAATACTAATGTGTTGTTAAATCCTGACCAACACAACATGTTCTTTGAACATCTTCATCATCTTCTGTATGAAAAATGTAGTAATAAAAATAATAATAAATCTACGGTATTTACCTTTTGAGATGTAGTGGAGTAAAACTATAAAGTTACATAAAATGTACTTCAAATTAAATGTATACAACAGCACATTACAGCAATTAAAGTATTTCTATTTTGCCACTGCATCTTTGTCCACTATGTAAGACATGATACAAGTTCTGTGACATGTATTACCTAGCTTTTATTATATTCTCTCCAGGGACAGAAAGCGATCACTACTAGAAGAAGGGAACATTATGGCAAGTCTGAACCATGAGCGAGTGGTCAAGTTGCTGGGTGTGATCATGGAAGACAGAGACTGCTCATTAGTCATGGAGCTCATTCCTAGAGGCAACCTGCTGGTCATGCTAGAAAGGGTAAATCCATCACTACCTGAAGTCACACTAAACAGAGAAAGTGGAATTCAACATCAGTATCTTTTGTCCATTTTAAATAAACTCTAGAAATCCCATCTGTTCTTAGGTCTCGGTACCAATATCAATCAAGGGCAGAATCATCTTAGAGGTTTTGGAAGGGATGATGTATCTAACAGAGAAACACATCATACACAAGGACATCAAGCCTGAAAACATTTTAGTGGACAAGGATTTTCACATCAAGGTATATTGCAGACATTATGGTTTTCATCTTAATATAGACCATAGGCATGTGCAGTTATGATAACCTAAATATTTGATTGGTTCTGCAGATTGCAGACCTCGGTCTGGCCACTTGTCAGACATGGAGCAAACTCACAAAGGAGGAGTCCCGTAGAAAGAGTCATGTGGGACGTTCATCTGGGACGAGGGGTGCTGGCACTCTAAGTTACATGGCCCCTGAACACCTGGAGAGTGTCCACGCAGTGTCCACAGAGAAGTCTGATGTCTACAGCTTTGCAATTGTAGTTTGGGTCATCCTTACAGGCGAAGAGCCCTATGCAAGTCAGTTTGATTTCTAAATATTATTAATAACAAGACACATTTTAAATATGGAGAATCTTGTTCTTATAGTGACCTAGTGTAAAAGTAACCACATGTCCAATTAAATTAAATCACGTGATGACTACATAAGCGTATTTTATTATATCCAGATGCCAGGAGTGAAGACCAAATCAGCCAGTGTGTGCGGAATGGTAACCGACCTTTGGAGAGTCTTATTCCAAAGGATACACCTGCAGAGATAATAAAACTAATGAAAAACTGCTGGGATCCCAATCCACAGCAGAGGCCAACATTTAAAGGTATACCCATGTTCATTTGCGTTTTTTATGAACAATTATTTCATAATTCAGTGCATGTTTTACATACAACAGCCATTTGAGAATATATGGAATCAGACCTAAACCTTATGGTATTTGAGACATTCCGTTTAATTCATATTAAATTCAGTGTTTCCCATCTTAAACAGTGTATTCAGCTGGAAATATTGCTGTTTTTTGTTAGTTATTTATTTTTATTATTAAAACAAGGCAGAAATACTTTCGTTTCATCAACTGTAACATGAAGACTCATTTGGTTTGCATTTTGACTGATTAAACAAAGATGAGTAGAATTTCCTTCATAACAGTATTTTTTTTTTCTTGCAGAGGCTTATGATTTCTTCCTACCATTCTACATGGAAGAGCTCCACCCAAATGTAGAACAAGATTTAACTGATTTAAAGGTAAAGAAGTTTACTACTTTTCTTTTTTTGCACACCCAAATATGCAGATTCTAAACCTTTAATATCGTTTCTCCTTATGCTTCAAACAGAGACAGTATGAAGGCCCAGAGGAACTTGTTGAAAAGATGAAGTCTTTATCCTTGACCCATGACAGTTTTTTAGCAGGTGAGCTCTACTGGGAAACTTGATTCCTTAAATACAAAGTTTAATTGCTTTAAACACTTCATGTTGGAAAATTTGAAGTTTCTTTTTGCATTAACATGTCCTCTTACTGTGTAGACGGCCCTGCTCCTTTGGTGAGCTCAGACAGAAGCGTATCTGTGCCAGTTGAAGCAAGTATTGAGGACCTGCATGACATCCAGTATGACACATCTGTGGAGTCCCAAATCCAGACGGATGCGAGGGTAACTGAAGGCCCTTCAGCTTTGGAGGAGAAGCTGGATCGAGAGCTTCAATATCATAAACATGGGAGCTATAATTGTGAGAACCAGCTTGAATCTGCCAGTGGTTACCAGAACACCTCCAATCCTTACATGCAACACCAGCTCAGCTCTTCAGATTACGGAATCCGGCAGCCAGAACAAGAGAAGTCCTCTGTCCAGTCCTGGTCAAAGGCTGAGCCGGTGCACCCCACCAGCCAGGAAGAGACTTGGTATCGCCCTACTACTGGTCTTTATGAGTCCATGACCTCTTGCACACCGGCTCCTTCCTCTTTGCCGACGTCTGTCAGCGCCCCTTCCCTATCACAGCTGAACCAGCAGCATCCACATTCCCATTATGACCGTCAGCAATCATGGCCAGTTTACCCAGTGTCTGATAGTTATGCCCCTGATATGACTGCCGGACGTCTCTTGAACACTTCCAAGAGTGGCTCAGCACAAGATCCAGGTACATGTGTCCTTGTGTTTGTTGAATCATCACTTGTAAGGGTTCTCCTCAGATGATGGAACAACAGTGCTGTGCCAGTATACTGCTAGCTCAACGCCCCTGTACTCATTTTTTAAATTCAGGGCATTTTTTTTCTATTTTTCCCCCCAATAATGTTACTAAAATCTACCAAAATCTGTCAGGTTTGTCAGTACATGCTCAGTTTTCCAGCGCCGTGTTGTTTTTCCTTTGAAATCTCACAGAGTTGCATCTATTGCGAGGTTTTAGTGCGAGACTTTCTTCCAGGGAGGGGTGTGTGCCAGGATACTATAAATTTCTGGGGAGAACCCTGCTTGTATATCTATTTATATGGTGTTCAGTCGGGTTTTTGTCACTCACTTATGCGTTAAAGCGTGTTGGTCTGTGCTGCTTCCAGGATCTCTCTATATTCAGAATGCCAGTGGGATCCAAATTGGGAACAACAATCTGATGAGTATCCGAGGTTACGAGTCGTCCCAAGGTTTATCTTCTACTACTAACGGCTTGGCTAACTCACACCTCAAAGAAGCCATTCAGAAATATGGTAATCCTTGTTTTTTCCATATTCAAGAATGGATCCACTGCTTGTGCATACTAATATACTTGAGTGTACGGTTAAATATCCTGGATTACTAGGTGTAGTTTTATTACGAGCAGTAATGCTGTTAAAGGTTGTTGATGTGTCATGTAATGTTCAAAGTTGGACAGATGAGCAGTATAGAGTAGTTACAAGTAGTTCTTGGCAGAAATTCTAAATAAACAGTCTCTAATGTTTATGTGTTTGCTTACATTTTTCACTAATATGCTGTACTTGACTGTTTCTTTAGAGGATCACCCTGTTACTGAGGAGCATCTGGATCTCCTGAGGGATAACATTGGGGCTAACTGGAAGAGTTGTGCACGGCGCCTGGGTCTGTCCACTGTGGAAATAGAGACCATTGAGCTAGACTCTTACCGTTACGGTCTGCCTGAGATGGTTCACCAGATGCTGGAGCGCTGGAAGATGAAGGAGGGAAGCATTGGCTGCACAATTGGGAAGCTTTGTCGAGCTTTGGTTGGCAAAATAAAGGTCGATGTCATCCAGAAAATACTAGACAGTTGCGAGTCTTCCCCCTAAATTTATTCAGCTTTATTTTATACACAGAGTATAATCGCTTTAGGTTTATATACTGTACTCTTTTTAGACATTGCCTGTCATTGATGATTTTTCAAACCACTGAAAAACAATGATGAAAAAATATGTGCCTTTTTTTACTGGTAGAATATCCATGTTACTATGACAGACCAGTAATCAGCATGGCTCAGTTTAATGAGGAAATTTTCATCCGTACATTTCTTAACACTGTCTGGTCATCATTGCAATCTATTTAATGTCACCATGACACCTTTACAGAAAAGCTTTAACAGAATAATGAACCTGTGCTCAGGGACAGTCAAGTATGTGATTATTTATGGGCAAGGGCTCAATAAATCTTAAAACAGCAAAACATTTATAGAGTTATATCCAAAAATAGAAAAGAAAAAAGACTTGTATAAAAGCACAACAATCATTGTGCAGGATGTGATCAGTGTATGCCTAGTACTATAAGTAATTGTGTACAAAGGGGCTCAATAATATGACAGTATTTTTCTGTGTTAATCAAAAGTAAGTACTTTTTTTCTATGAATTTACTTTCCTAAAAAAAAAAGTGTGAAACTAACATGCATGAATTTCTATTGAGCTGCTAGTTGTACATGTCCACTTTGTGCATTAGATGAAGTTTGATTATCCTGTTCCTGAATTGTTACTTTTTCTTGCCAACCAAGAGTTACTTTACTCTGGACATTAGCCTGAATGCATGTTTAGTCTCAGTATGAAGTTGAATGTGCCTTTATCTGCAATGTAATGAGTGGTGTTTTCTCATTATAGAAGCCTGATGTTTGATATTTGTATGTATTGTATACATACAAATGGACATTAAAAATAGAATTCAAGTGTCATTTATTGATATTTTCTTACAAGAGCTTCATCTTTTGGTGGGAAACTATGTCAAGGCTGCATCATATGTGATCAGGCTACATCAACTAGTTATCCAGTAGAAACAATCCTGACCCTGTCATAAACGCTCTTTACTGTGTATGTTTTAACCTGCTTTTTGTTTTTCATAAAAAAATAAAAAAAAAACACTAAATCCAAAGCACAACTACCAAAATGTCATGTTTTCCATTATTATGTGAAAGGCATTTGTCCAATGGAAATATTTACAGTGCCTTGCGAAAGTATTCGGCCCCCTTGAACCTTGCAACCTTTCGCCACATTTCAGGCTTCAAACATAAAGA
>JAQQZY010000010.1:19733673-19745613 GCA_030068375.1 Ostorhinchus rueppellii | reverse complement strand
TTACAACCAAGTCCTTTCTAAACTTCCAAAAAGGACTCAGCATATGGACAGATGTGGGGTGGGTGCTGCCAGTGCCCACCAGTAGCAATGTAGGTAAACAACAGTCATAGAAACTCATGTCCTAATGACCCTCCTGACGACCATCCTTGGGGTGGCTGGGCAGGTTCAAACACCTATTGTTAGAACATGAATAGTAAATGTACACTCCCACTCCGTATATCAGCTGAGGCCACAACATTCACCACTAGAACTGAAGAAGCCGCTGGGATAAGAAGTGAAACGTCTTCAAGAAAATTCTACGTCCAGTTGACCTGATTTCAACACTGCAGATGATTTTTTTCCTCTCCCGTTTACTTATAATGGGCAAAATTACACATCTATAAAAACATCAATTTTGTTTCAATTTACTTCAAACTTGCCACGTATATAGAGGGAATTGTTATGCTGACACCAGCACAGGCATAGACATGATGACATCAGCTGGATCGATGCCAAAATAAGCTACAATATGTGTGAGGGGCGGGGTTTGTTGTGCCTGCCACCACTTGTTTTATGAGAAGTGGTAAAAAGATGTTATTCCAGCTTTATGAGCAACAGTATATTTGACAGATCTGTCTAAAATAAAATACTGAATACATCTTTATATTCAAATAAAAGCAGTCTGAGTTAAAGTTATTCTGCAATATTACCTTAAGTAATATACAGCCAGTTGCAAAAAATAAATGTATACTGTAAAAAAATATATATCTAGCTGCTCCCAAAACTTTGGGAGCATAAAGTACATTTCTGCTGATGTTTTCCTGAAAATATAAATTATGCAATTGCACATCTCGAAGAACATAACCTGAAAAGTATTCAGAGATTTTCTGTAAACAAAGTGAATGGGGAGTGATATCAGGGCCAGGCCACCTTTGCATGCCCTGGCACCATTTCTAAACTGATATGGAGGTTATCTATTTCTGAAGTTCTTTTTGCACACATGGTGGCCAGCAGACACTTCTTGTGGCTTGAACTCTGAGCCCTCTGCTTGCTTGTTTGCAAAACTGCAGAGTCTTGATCTTCAAATGTGTCTCCTTTAGCAGTAGGGTCAGTGATGGTGCACATTTGAGGGTAGTGTGTGAAGCATTCAAAAGCATCTTTGCACTTCTCACAATTGTGGTCCTTCATTGCTACCGCAGGAGGCTGGGTGGCAGAGTTGAATGAAGGGGTCTGTCTGTGGATCATACGAAGTCGGACCCCTTTTTCAGGCTTGGAACAGCCCTTCAGACAGGCCTGGTATAGGCCTCCCAGGTCCCTGCGCATTACCCTGCGGAAGTTGGGCCTCAGCATCAGGTAGATGACCGGGTTGTAGATGGTGGAGGACTTGGCAAACATGGCGGGCATAGCGAATGCCAGAGGGGGGATGCTCTCGATCTGTCCAAAGGCGGCCCACATGGACACGATAGCATAGGGACTCCACGCCGCAAGGAAACCAATGCACACAGCAACACTTAACTTAAACAAATAGAACATAAGCATCATATAACATCATATTTATTTGTGTACTCCCTAAGGATACAGTGCAGCTTGTTTTAGAGAACGTTACCACACAAGAATAAATTAATTATCACCTGTTCAAATCCAGCCGATGTATTACTCATTGAGATGGGTACATAATGATAACTATTAATCTCTGTCAGTTTCTTCAACAAAAGGAGGAGTGCAAAATTCTCTAGAGGACTCCTCTCTACGGATGTGTTTTGATATTCTTTTACCGCTGTGTTTTACCTCCCACCATCTGCCTTCAGACTTAGTTATAACTAATGCACTTTTTAGTTTGGACTACAGTTTGTGGAAAGTAGTGAGGACTCAGTAATTGCAGATATATGTAAAGAGTGTTGACTTTTTTTCAGATATTTGTGTGTTTTCATGCACACAGTTGAAGCGAGTGGATTTATAATACATTTCTGAGGTGTGAAAAAAGAAGGAGATCATGATGGCAAAGGTCATGTAAAGATGGCAAGAGATTAAGAGGAAATAAAGGTAAACAAATGTACTTTAGTGACTTCTAAGCCCTTATTTGGAAAAGCTACATATATTGAAGCAGAGACAAAAAAAAAAAAAATACACCTTGTAACTGAGCCGTGTGTTTATCAGACATGCCTCTTACCTTAACAATAATTGCCTGGATGCTGCTCATGTGGGTTTTCCTGGACGCGTGCTGTTCCATCGTCTTGCGGGATGCATGCACGGTTACCAGAATGCCGGTGTACGATGCTACAATAACACAGCATGGAAGGATGTAGCAGAAGATAAACAGCACCACAGTGAAGGAGCGAGCGGTGGGGTGCTCGTTGGAAAGGCGCCAGTCGATGCAACAAGCGGTACCATAAGGCTCTGGTCCATATTCCCCCCAGTGGGCCAGAGGGGAGGATGCAAACAGCAGGGCATAGACCCAAGCACTGGCAATTAGCAGACAACCATGAACAGAATTAAAGCGGTTTCCTGTGGAAAACAAATGAAGGTAAAGTTCAATAAAGTATTTTAAATGAAGGGTAAATTACTTTTAATAAGTAAAAGTGCTACTGCGTTCCTCACATTGCATTCAGGAGACACTTATTTCCTCCCAAAAGCACTTAATGTCTGCATTAAAACACTTAACCTGGGTAAAAATTAGACCATCTAAGGCTTCTCTTTCTTTCTGAGAAATGGAAAATCAAGACTAATATTAGCCAAAGCTGAAATCATTACTGTGTGGGTGGAAAACAGGTTTGTTTCTCCTTTGTGTTGGGTCATTAAACATTACCTGACTGGACCACACCTTATTATGAATGACTGAGGTGTGTGTCACCGTCACAGCTGTGTATTTTCTACTTTTTCAGTTTCTTACTCTGTCCCTCTGTATCCACAAAAAAGACCCATACACATTAATATTGCAATAAATGTCTTCATCGTGTCTTTAGGGTTAGTTTTGTTAATACTGTGATCTACACTTCATACTTCATAGTTGGTTTTTACTTTATTTTTTTCAAAAGTGTCCATCATTTATGTAAACTTTGTGCGAAGTGAGATAGGACCAAGACAAAAGTTGTATATTGTCAAATATATTTACATTTCTTGGGAAAAAAATTTAAAAAATGGCAAAAGAATTATTCAAGGACATCTCATAAATTGTCATCTAGAGCATTGGTGGATCTGAAGTGTATATTAATTTTTGTGAAATATTTAGTAAATCTAATAAAAAAAAAATTGGGGTCAAAAACATAATATTCAAAATTACTTTTCTTATGACACTTTTTTGTTGGTAGTTCTCGGTTGAACTGGCCTGGATTAGCTCAGAAACCAGTCCAGTAGAACTGAGAAGAGCTCCCCTCTTCCTGGAAGTGTGCAATAATAGTTTTATATTTACCGTATTGTTCTTTTCTTATGTTTTTACTGTTACTGTGTTTTTACTGTTTTTTATGGTTTTAACTTATGTGATTGTACTGTATGCACTTTTACCCTTGCACTGTGGGTGCCGAGTGCCACACTAATTTCTTTGCTGCTATTTTGCACAATGACAGTTAAGCTATTCTATTCTATTCTATTCTATTCTATTCTAACTACCAAGAAGAATGAACACCTGGGCGAATAAGAACCGACACAGACATCCTATGACACTTATTTGTTTATATGACATGTTAAAACAGTCAGAAGTAAATATATAAGCTCTGTTTGCTCCAATTGATAAGTTATAACAATATATTTATTCTGTATTGTGTTATAACATAATGTAACATAACATAGCATAACATAACAAAACATAACAAAACACAGCATAACATAGCATTTAACATAATGTGATGCAACATGAAAATACATGACCTTGAATAATGTAAAATAGTGTAATTTAACACCATGTGACATACCATAACGTAAAGTAATTTAATGACGTCACATGATTTCACACACATCAAGTGTAACAGAGCATAACATGACTTTTTAAATCATTATGCTCATCTATCATTATATCTAGATTTATCAAATAGCTCTAATATCATTTGCAAATCACAAGTAACCATCGGGTTTCCTCAACTGTCCCTCAAAAAGACAAATCACCCTTTGAACTTAAAAGAAATATTGATTTGACATTTATTGTAGTAATTATTCGCAGCAACTGACGAAAACACTTTTATAGTAATAATAAGTTAATGAGTTAAACCTCCATGTTTGTACCGTCACCATCCTTTCCTTCCACACACAAACACTAATCCTTCAAAGTACCAGATTAAACCTGTACCTGAACCTGTAGCTTACATGGTTAGTTTTATATATAAAAGAGAGTTCATCCAGTAACAGATGATGCTATTTTTCCAGATAATAGTCAGTCTCCATAGCTGTTCTTTGTCAGTGATGACACGTTTGACACATTACACAAAGGAGGATGCATTGGTGCAACTGTGTGTCATGTTCTGTGTTTATGCACTTATGTGATATAATTCTGAAAAAGGTTTGTTGTTGAACAGTTGTACTTATAGAGCCAGAGTGCAAAAAGAACACATAATTATTATGTTTACTGAAAATTATCAAGCTATCTCAGCTGGAAAATGATCAAGTAGGTTGTGTCAGAAATTATGCAGCAGAAAAAGGTGAGAGATATAAAAAAAAAAAAAAAAACATAAACTGGACTGGAAGAAGATTGATGTTACATGAGCAGGGGGCTGTGACATAAGGCATCTCAGGTGATGTTGAGATAATGTATAGAACTAATGAAACAGAGGTAAAATTACAGTAAACCATGAAAACAAATGTAATTATATTTTGTAAAAATCTATAGTGACTTGAATGCAGTAGCTTTCGATAACTTAAACTAATTTGAAGGTTTTTATTCATTATATACTGGAAAAATTAGGGGGCAGCGTCTGGGAAAACTGTTTTATTCAAAGGTCATATTGAAGCGCCCTTTGTACTACATCAGCAGTGTCAAACTCATTTTAGTTTAGGGGCCAAATACAGCCCAGTATGACCCCAAGTGGGCCGGATCACTAAAATAAAAGGAAAAATAGCCTATGAATATTCAGAATTAAAAGAAAAAAATAAAAGTTCTCTTTGTTTTAGTGCAAAAGAAGTATAATTTAAATTGTGAAAATCCAAAAATATCTACATTTACAAACATTCATTTCACAAAAAATATGAATGACCTGATCCACCTGAAATTTCTTAAGAAAAATACATGCAATTTTAACAATATTATGCCTGGACTTATCATTTACAGTATGTGCATTACAGATGACAATGGATATACATACAAAACATTTAGCAGCAGGTATATTATTGTTTTTATTTTGCAGTATAGAATTTAGAGTTGCCGTCATTTGTAGGTTATTCTGTTATTAGTTTAGTGGTCTGACCCACCTGAGATCAAATTGCCTGAAAATGAGTTTGACATCTTTAACTGCTGCATTTTACACCTTCATCCTGGGCCGGTTTTAGTTCACGGACCGTATGTTTGACATCCTTGCACTACATTAACCAACATCACACGTAGCGAACATTGAGTGCTGCCCCTGAGCTTGTCAGTCATCAAAGAAAGGCTAATGTGCACTACTTTACAGAGGGATTATCGTTTCTTTTTCTTCTACAAATACATCAACAATCAGCCACTTAGGGGTACGATGCTTAATCCTGTGTCATTTCACTGGGCAAAAATAGTTCCTTTGAAGACTTACCATAGAGAGGACAACATACTTTGACAAAACACACCATGCTTAGCAGGGTGAGAGTGGTCAGACTGCAGAGGCCAAACAACATGCCGCAAAAAGCGTACATGGAGCACACTGTTTTCCCATACAGCCACCTGCGTAGGAGGGTGAGAGGGTGTGAGAAAGGCGGGGTAACATAAAACAGAGAAGAAAAGATCAATGAAGGGAGGAAAAAATAGCCTCCACAGTCACTTCATAACACAGTCAATATTACTGAGGAGTTAATGGAGCTGTCTAAATGTGAAGTGTTGTGTAATATGAAACACCATGTCATTTATCCACTTCAACAATATCAGATTCTTTAGTGTGATAAGAAATTCCCTCTGACATTATGCTTATGTGACATGTGTAGTACCTGTGGTAGAAGCTTGAAGTTATGGCCATAGGGTAGAGGGACAGAGTCAGGCCCAAGTCGCTCACTGCCAGGTTGATGATGAAGTACTCGGCAGGCTTTAGGAGGTGCTTTTTCTTGTAGGACACATACAGCAGTGTGGTGTTGCCGAACAGCGAGCATATTCCTTTGAAAGAAACCCCATGACTATTAGAGAATGGTGCGTGTAAGCCTCAGCCACAGCCCAAAGTAAGAATTTAAGAATGCTTATTTAAGAGGGGTATCCTTATTGTTTATTCATAAGTTTAGCACAAACAGAATGCGTTTTGATTTTACTCACCAAAAACAGAATAGACAACTGCCACAGTTATATCCAGCGGCACAGGGATGTTGGAGTGGAATAAAATGTCAGTGTCATCACTTAGCTCCATCTGAAAAAAGATGTCAAGAGGCTTTCATGGACAGTATTACATAACACCTCATCTTTGAGTATGTGCATTTTCAAAGCCGCTGCTCTGTGACTGGAAAATATCCCCCTTTGGCGTCTCCCAGTGGGCAAATCAAGGAAAATATTTTAGCCGACATCAGTTCAGTTCACAACCTGAGAGACGTGAAGCTGAGGAAGAGGTGATGATGAAGAGAAATTAAATTTGCATCCAGTTGTGGATATGGACATAGAGCCATGGAAGAAAATATTAGACCATCAAAATTGATCAAAAATAACGGTAATGCTATCTAGTACATTTTTTTTAACTTATATTTTATTTAAATTACAACACAAACATTCATAACATAGTGTCAGTTTCTGCTCTATATATTGTCCATTTCCTCCATAGATCTTCACATGTTGCTTGCTATAGTCTTATCATGTAAGTAAGTCTCTCCATGGTGTGGATTTCTTCTACAATGTCTCTCCAGTTTTTTAGGGTAGGGGGGTATTCTTTGTACCATTTTCGTGTGATGGCTTTTTTAGATGCTGCTAGGAGGATTTTAAATAAGATATTTGTCATTACTTGGTATGTCTTTTCCTGTTATATGACCTAAATATAGCACAGAACATGTCTTTGGTAGCTTATATCCCAGAATTTTTCCACATTCCTTGCTAATGTTGTTCCAATATTGGGACACTATTGTACACTGCCAAAACATGTGCATGTCCCACATCCTGCTCTTCACACATCCTCCAACAGAGCTGAGGTGATGATAGTGAAATTTTTTTGATCTTTGGTGAATGCTATCAAGTCCTAACTCCTGTGTGTATCATGTGACTAAAACAGACAGAAAAGAAAACATGGAATGCCTAAAAGACTGTTTTTGTTTTGTTTTTTTTCAGTACAGTGGCATAGATATTGATGTAAGAACTGATGTGATTTTGGTTATTAGCAAGAAAACATGGAAAATGGATAGATATCAGCTCTGAAATTAAACTACTATGAGCTATTTTTGTTGTCATCGTTATATTTGTCCAAACAAATGTACGTTTACTTGTAACAGGCATTAAAAGGAGCAAAAAAATTTGAGGAAAACAAAGGGTGGTCTAATTATTTTTTCCACCAAGGTATATAATACTGATAATAACAACTAAAAATGAACATTTAACAAGTAATTTTCCACAATTCACATTGTCAGTTGAATGTGATTCATATGTTTTCAAGCCAAGACAAAAATATTAGTAATGATTTAACATGTCATTAAACTGCCCATGTAATCCCATCATCAACACTCTGCATTTCCATCCTTTTATTCTGCTTCAGCAGCTGAAATAAGATGGTGACTGACAGACATCGATCAGCGGATGATGCAAGGGTCAAGAAACAACAAGTTTGGTAATAGGTCACAAGGAAATGGATCACAAACACATGTGCTATTCCTGTGGTCTCTGATACTTATAAATTCTACAAACATTTCACATTCTCTAACTCATTATGATCAGAAAACCAGCAAAGCTACAAAAACATCTTCAGGTGCATTCATACTTTTGTTCCTTTTGTCCTCTTTCTACCTGCATGTGCTTATTCTTATACTTCTGTCTTTGTATCTCTGGTTTCTTGCGCTTTCAATAGAATATTCAGGTCTGTCATGGCCATGTGTGAAGCAGAACTGAACCAGACTGCTTCGGCTGCTTAGACCAATGAAATAAATCTGAAATGGGGCACCCTTGTTCACACTGCTGATCCTCTGAAGCCTCTTCCTTACAGTTACCGCTCTAAACTGTGACCTGCTCCACCATACAGTTATATGCATTGACATGCATGTGCATGAATGAAAATTATGTGCATGAAAAACAGCTTAATACACCCATAGGAGATTGATGAAAATTCTAAAGTCAGTATGAAAGTTATATTTATCGGTTAAAGGCTTTTTTTCTCCTTCTTCTTCTTTTTATTTTCATTATTTCTACTCTTTTCCAATAGGGACTAAATGCAAATACAGCTTTGTCACTAAATAATAACAGTTAAATGAGATGAATCATGAAAGGAAATAACAGATAATTATGTTTTCAATCCAGAAACAACAATAGTGGCTGATTAAAGGATATAAAAGGGTTCATATTAATATAAACTGGTGATAGGTGTTTTGGCTGTCCTCCTCATCATACACGACAACATGAACAATAAGAATCATAATTATCATTATTCTAAAAATCACATTGACTCCATGGGAACATTTCACCTCAAACAGAACCATACGGTATCATCTCCGGGTTAAACATTACCAACGGATGAAAAGTGCTGAGGTTTTGTTGAAATATATGATATTTGGTTCAGTGTGTTACATTATCACTGTCATCAAATAATATTAACATCATAAACAGAAAAATCAAGTCGATATTTTACCACTTATTTTCCTGTCACCGCCTTACCTCGCGACGAATGAGCACGGAGTTCCACCTTTCCAGTAGTCTCCCAGTATGAGTAATTTTCCAGAATTACTTTATAATTTTCCCTCCCATTCGTGACTTCTTGTGCCAAGTAAATAAAATGTGCGCTTCTCTCACGACGCGCCGGAGTGCGCATTACATTCTGATTGGTCTGCGCGCGCCCCAGCTGCGTTAATCAATGAATGATGTCACTTGCAAATTATTTTATTACTCCGCCCCCTGAAAGGGAGGCAAGGGCTATTGTTTTTGGTTTGGTTTGGTTTGGTTTGGTTTGGTTTGGTTTGGTTTGGTTTGTTTGTTTGTTTGTTTGTGAACACTTTAGCAGCAAAACTATTGGTCGAATTCATTGGTTTATAGATTACCAGTGATCCAGAACAGATCTCATTACATTTTCGGAACAGTAGGTCAAACTTCAAATTTTTTAAATACATTTTTAAAATATTTTTTTTTCCCATTTACTTATAATGGGTGAAATTTCAAATGTTTCTAGCCACAAAAATATCAATTAATTCATACCAAATTGGGTTTATAGATTACCAGTGACCAAGACTACATGTTCTTGCATTTTGGAAAAGTAGGTCAAAGTTCAATTTTTTTTTTTTTTTTAGGAATTTTGAAAATCTTTTTCTTCTCCCATTTACTTATAATGGCCAAAATTTCACACATCTGTATAAAAATCAATTTTGTTTTAATGTACTTCAAACTTAGCTCATATATGGAGGTAATTGATATGTTGACATCAGCACATGTATAGACATGATGACATCAGCTGGATGGATGCCAAAATAAGATACAACTTGTGCCAGGGGTTTGTTGGGCCTGACACCACTTATTAGAATAACGTTTTTAGTCTATTATTATAAACACTCCCCAAAATTGAAAAATTTTCACACTTTTTCCCACAATAAACATTTAAAATTTCTGAGCATCTCTATAAGTTTGCATGATTATGAAAGCAGTTCAACTTTGTTTTTTCAACAGTTTTGTTTTTATTATTATTTATATGTAAAACACTTTGTGCTACATCCTCACTATATGAAAGGTGCTATATAAATGAAGATTGGCTGATTGATTGATTGAGTGATTGAACAGAAAAATTAGTTAAGACAAAACTTGCAACTTCTGTCCTCTTTCGCACTTTAGAAAATGTCTTTGACGCACAGATGCACTCAAACCAGCCCATTTATAAACACTAACATTAACACATTTTTCATTTTTGTCTCTGCTGCAGGATTTATGATGGAAATATGACCTGAATGTGAAACAGTGAGATTCCTCTCAATATTCCCTTGAATAGTCTCTGACTTTCCAGCTCCTGACTCAATATAAGTGCACCTCATTTTATTCTCTTTAGTGTTTACATGTCCTTCAGCCCATATTGCATTTATACCCCATATGCATGTTTAAAGATATACAGTCATTTAAAAAAAAAAAAAAAAAAAAAGGGTGTGTACGTGCATTGTCTTGTCCCTTCCAGCACATTACTCTTTAATCCAGCATGACACACTGTATTTTCAGTCCTTGGAAAGCTTCTCTATCTGTACAGGAATGCAAATTGACTTTTTTTTTTTTAGAGTTGGAGCAATCCTATTCCACACTGGAATTTATAGTAATAGGCTTTCTATAAAGGTGTATGGGGTTGAAATGATTAAAACAAGGTCTTTCCCGTTTCTGTGTTGTGCTTTTGTGTATTGAGCCGCCCTTAATTACTTATCCTACACACAACCATCATGTGGAATCAATCTCTGAGTCAGAGGCACATGTGGTAGTATGTGAAAACTAATACTGAATTCATCAGGAAACGCAAAAGGGAAAAAAACAATCCAGTTTTTCACACCTTGAAAGCTGGGGTGAATTATCTTCAAAAGAATTATGGACAGTGAAAATGTTCCTTGCACACGGTTTGCTCTCCTCCTTTCTGCATGTGTGAATTTCAACACATACACACACAGACCAGAAACCGATAGAGACCGGAACCAATTGGCAAAAGCTCAAGATGAAAGCTACATTTCAGGTATTCTGTAATGGTATTGTCAAACAATTAATTGTGATTACCACAGAGGGTAGAAAGAAATGAATGTCCACGATAAGATAAAACACACCGTGGACATCAAAGTGGTCTGGCAGGAATACAAAATAAGCCTTTAACACGAATTTTACCTCATGAGGTAAAGCCGCAGCTTCCTGCAGGGACTGGTCAGAATATTAATTATGTTCTTTACTTTTTTCCCCTTTTTTTTGCTTCAACATCACTTATGCACACAGGGGGTAGATGTAAAAGAGTCCCGTAAGATATGTCAGGTAGTTTAATGATCACAATATTGTAATAAATTAAAAAACATATGGTGATACACACAGGTTCTGTTTGAGGTCTGGGTTTCTTCCCCAAAGGACTTTTTTTTTTTTTGCATCAGACACTTCACATTCTGCATTCTGATTAGTTTTTATTAAACACTCTCCTTTTTCTGCATGGTTTTTACACAAATGTGATTACTCTTTAGGTCTTCTTCTGTTTCTTTTGTAAAGTTTTATAAGGTACGTTTGTGTGAGACATATGGACTTAAAAGATACTTCAGCAGAGCTATTTTTAGATTCTGCATACTAATAATTGATCATTTTGTGATAAATTGAAAATAAATTCAAGATTTATTTTATTGTCCAACACTGTTGGTAAATGTGTCTTAGAGTTCTACCCATGTTGCATCTACACAAACCAAATTCAAAGATTTAATAAAGGAGGACATACTGTTAAACAGTTCCATAAGATAAGTCAGATAATTTAACTGATCACAACATTGTAGTGAATATTTCATACAGTATATCCTTAATTTGCAGATATTTATATTTATATTTTATATTTTTTTAAGATATGTTTGTGTCTTTTTGTGTTGTTATTTAGATGTAAGTGCGCTGTTCATTGCACAATTGGTATAATGACAATAAAGCCTATTCTATTCTATTCTATTCTATTCTATTCTATTCTATTCTATTCTATTCTATTCTATTCT
>JAQQZY010000010.1:19686112-19727971 GCA_030068375.1 Ostorhinchus rueppellii | reverse complement strand
GACACACTAAATATGGACATTTATGGTTATTATTTGTCAACAAGGACTATTTTGTTATTCCAATTGGTCATTTTCTTCATGAATAACAATGAATTTGTTTATTTGAAACAAGTTTTTGATCAACTATGAAGTTATTGATGTTTTATTGTTTTCATGACAGGTGGGCTAATATATCTGTTAAGCACCGTAGGTTTCTACTATTGACTAATATCATAGGTTTAATTTATAACATAAAACTCTTTTAAAACATTACATTTCAAATGTCGGCCAATCATGTATCTGACAGCTAACCTGCAATTATTGTGTAAATGTGTAAAGATTTGGTGGAAGATAACATATTGTTGTATAACCCAGAATTTTACAGCTTTGCCAATTATTAACATGTGATCACGTGGTTGTAAATGTATCCCTCTTTTGTGTCGCTTGCAGGTAATCAGTCATTTTAGTCCATGTCTCTTGTAGTGTCCTTCAGGCACATTTTAGGATATGGCAGGAGGAAAACCTTCAGGGTTATTTGTTCTACATATTACATACCTCTTATGTGGCGCTGCTTTGAGCTTGGTGAGAAATGTGTTTATTATACTGTTATTTACAATAAGTCTAGAATTCACTTTTCCTATTTGAGCTGATGAATGTTGGCCTAATAATAACATTTGCATTATAATTCTCTTTTGCTTAGCCGACAGTGACAATACCTGGTGAGTTTGGAAACCACCATGACTTGAATTGATCATTTGTCACTGTCATTGTGAGTTTTTTCATATTTATTTTCTAAAACCTGTGCAGATTTTGATGTGGATGGTGGACGGGACCTTGACATATTTGACATCAATGAGGGTATGCAGAAAAAGGACTTCTTCTTATCATTATATGATTATTCTGAGACCAGTGTACATCACTTTTCTTTGTTGTATTTGTCCACAGAGGCTGGGTTGAATCTGTTAGAAGGGGACATTGTGCTTGATGAGGTATTGTACTTCCTCTGGTTTTAATTGTCATAATTATAATATGTTGGGTTGGAAAGTGCTCACAGCTTGACTTATTTTGATTGCTTTTATTGACTCTCACAGAATCAAGGTCGAAATTCTATACTAGGGGATCAGTACAGATGGCCAAGGACAATCCCATACTATATGGAAGATGACTTAGGTAAAGTTGCCTTTAACCCATAAAGACCCAGTGGTACTTATATGGCAGCCGGCACATAAAGCTTTCTTTCTGGTTTACCTTTCGTAAGTGATTTATCACCATTTATTTATTTATTTTTTTATGATTATACTTTTATTTGCACATTCCGAAGAATACGCCCAAACAAATACAAGTTGAAAATGCACACAAGAATGAACAAAAATAAAATAAAGGGCAGATCAAATAACCAAAACAAACAAACAAAGAAAAAGGACACAGCAAGGACATCATATTAAGGAAGAGTTCAACTGCATAGAGCGTTGCTGATTGATGAACAAAGTCCCATTCATGTATGTACTGTGGACAAACTAGCATTATTCAGTCGAGCTGTGGTCTCCTCTAATGATGCAATGTTAAGTAAAGATCTAATCCAGTAACATTTAAATTAATATCGGGTTTAAACCGCAGCTCAAAGATAGTCTTTTTGCCAGCAGTGAAGCCTGCAAATACAAGAGTGCAAGAGTGCAATATGGACTTGGGGAGAGATTCATTTTAAAACACATGCATGGTGTCATGTAAGCTTTGTGAATCATCTTATAGTGAATTAACTGATGTTATCACCATTTATTATAACATTATCCTCTGCATTTGCATTTTTCAGTTAAAATCAAGTATTTTTAAATGACTCAAATAGTCTTTTAAATATTGCTACGCATTTTTCTTCACAGTTACAGTTCATAGTTGTTACCTGGATGACATATTGAACCATAGCAGGCTTGAATAATGTCTATGAAAGTACACAGCAACATTGCACAATCAAAGAATTGGTTTATTGTCTGCAGAGATCAATGCAAAAGGTGTGATTCTGAAGGCATTTGAGCAGTATCGCCTCAAGACCTGCATTGACTTTAAACCCTGGAGTGGAGAAGCAAACTACATTTCCATCTTCAAAGGCGGCGGGTAAAGGAAAAACAAAGTTATCCAGGATCTGTTAAGATTATAGGTACACTCTTATTATTAAATATATCTGAGCCTTTTATTTTTCCTAAAGCTGTTTCTCCTCTGTGGGAAACCGTCGAGTTGGGAAGCAAAGACTATCGATAGGGAGCAACTGTGATCGCATTGCCACCATTGAACACGAGTTCCTTCACGCACTGGGTTTCTGGCATGAACAGTCCAGGTCAGACCGGGATGATTACGTCACTATCATGTGGGACCAAATCTCAGCAGGTACTGAACCTCTTCTTGTTCCCATCTAAATTTGAATTACTTTAAACACCACAAAACACTGATCATGCTCCCACATTTTCATGATCCCCTTCTATATATTACTGAGTATGAACACTTAATATCAGACAATCATCCACAGATTTATTTTATGAGCATTTTCAGCAGTTTATTGCTTGTTTGGTTGAGTTCCAACAGTATGCATGCATTATTTTCCAGATTGCATTTTCCTAATGAGCCAAGCATTGCCAGAATTTCAAGGAGTATCAAACAGTACCCAACTCTGTCAGCAATAATAAACAAAATGTCATTTAAACACTGTCATTGAAGTGCAAAGGGCCATGATAAGTGACCCATAAACACCTATCATCTGTCAATATGTAACCGGTTGTAATTTTATTGTTTTTGTGATGCTAATAAACATTTTGGAAATTTATGACATCGGTTGAGACACTGTGGCTGTATGTGTTATTTACTGTCTTAATCTGCGGTTAACAGGTAAAGAGCACAACTTTAACACCTACAATGACACCACCTCCAGCTATTTGGGTGTTCCCTATGACTATGGCTCCATGATGCACTACAACAAGAATGCCTTTCGCAACGGCACAGAGCCCACCATAATCCCCAAGATCCCTTCTTTCAGTGATGTTATCGGCCAGAGAATGGAATTCAGTGACAGTGACCTGCTTAAGCTGAGCCGTCTTTATAACTGCAGTAAGTGCCAAACAACCACCCTCCAAGCTGGTTACAACTTCAAGCTTTATATCAACTAAATTTACAGTTCTATTGCAGTAAAATTTTACCACACCTCTTTCTAATAATTAATCTTCATGTCAGCTGTATCAGATTTATTATTGGAAATTTTATCATGTGGAATTATGTTGATAAGGAAAACATTCACCTCACATTGTAATCACTCAGTTTATGGCTGCACAAAGTCCTCCATAACAGACTGTGTGTGACATCTTGTAGCCAAGGCTGCTACCTTTCTGGACTCGTGTGACTTTGAACGTGAGAACATCTGTGGTATGATTCAGGGGCCGGGGGGTACAAATAACTGGATAAGAGTTTCCAGTGCTGCTGGAGGACCCAGCACTGACTACTCCAACATGGGCAAATGCACTGGTGAGATTTACCTTGTGGGCATATAAAGTAATACAGATAAAAAGATATTAGCACAGAGCAGATTCATCCTGCCTGTTATCATTCATTGTTCAAAGAGCACTCAGGAAGTGCTTAGGTGTTGACATTTGGAATGATATGGTATCTGAAATTGTAGGAAAAGGATATTTCATGCACTTTGAGATTGGCTCAGCAAACACTGGGGCTAATGCACTACTGGAGAGCAGGCTTCTCTACCCTAAGAGGGGTTACCAATGTCTGCAGTTCTTCTACTACAACAGTGCTGGCCCCACAGACACACTGAAGATCTATGTCAGAGAGTATGACAAGGAGAACCCCAAGGGAAAACTGCGCTTTATAACAACCATTGATGGTAACTATTGTCATAACCAAACACTTCAAACTACAGTAACAACTGCAGCTGCAGCTGCAGCAATGTGGCCACTGTGCGTAATTAAATGTTTTTGCCCCATGCTTTGTAACAGGAACCCCACAGGAGTTGTGGCAGCTGCACCACGTCAGTCTAGACGCCAAGAAAAAATTCCGTGTTGTGTTTGAAGGCACCAAAGTGGGTACAGGGAGTTCAGCAGGGGGGATGTCCCTGGATGATATCAACCTCTCAGAAACAACCTGCCCAGAATTCATATGGCGAGTTAAGAACTTCAGTCATGTTATAGATAACACTCCAATGGGTAGATCTATCTTCAGCCCACCATTCACCTCTAAGGAGGGCTACACCTTTCAGATGCAGCTGTACCCCAGTGGTAAAGCCGGCTATCCTGGTGAGCTGTCAGCCTATGCTCATCTGGTGGCTCGTCAAGGGGACACAGGACAGAAATGGCCGTGTCCTTGGAAACAGATGACAATGATGTTGATGGATCAGCACCCACATATCCAAAAGCGCATGTCTAACCAGAGGAGCATCACCACTGACCCCAACAGAAAAGCAACAGGTGGAGCTAGTTTTTATCTTATAATTTTAAGCCTTTTCTTCTTTCTTGAAATGTATTTGCTATCAAAGTGCATTTGTTTGCCTTTCAGGCTCAGATGCCTTTTACTGGGATGACCCTCGCAAGGTTGGTGTTGAGGTCACAGCTGATGACGGAAGCAAGTATTTCCGAGGACCAGGCTTAGGGACTGCAGTGTATCTGACTCACCTCAGAGCCAAGAGCAGGGATTTTATCAAGGGAGGGGATGCCATCTTCCTCCTCACCATGGAGGGTAAAAGCATCAGATTACACTATATATATATATATGACACTTTATTTAAATGCTACTACGTACAATGGCACCAGTGCAGCTAATACACTATGAAATCATAGTCATACATGATGTTTTTCATTAATGTGATCATCACATGTTCATCCTTACCACTTGTCCAAAATTTGGTGCATTTGGATGTACACCCATCATTGCATAACATGATTCATACCATGTCAGAAACATGATACAGATACTTGTAACTACCTACTGAATTACTGTTCACCGGTGCTCTTGGGTCTAATTCCGTGTTTCGCCTTTTTAAGATGTGTCTCATCTGACTGAGACACAGCCTCTGCCTCCCACAACCCAGGAACCTACCACAATCACAACCAAGGAACCTTCCACCACCACTGCATCTGATGTCTGTGCCCATGTAAAATGTCAGAACGATGGAATCTGTGTGGCGGATGGAGGAAGTCCTGCTTGCAGGTGAGGATGTTTGAACTGTGAATGATGATAGTTGTTTTATCTTTGAGGGTTTTTTTCTTCATAATGTGATTAAGTGTATAGAGTAAATACCTTTGTTAATTTAAAAAAATTTGGTGGTTGGGATCTCAGAAACGCCATCCAATTATATGGGTCAAAGCTCTCAGCAGTAGAAATCAGTATATCTATCAGTCTATAAGTACATTATGAATGCTTTTGACAAAACATTTTTTCCATCTCATATCCAAATAAGTTCTCAGATTTACCTGTCATCAGTTTCCAACACCATCAACTGTAATTATACACCATGTAGACTTGTGTATCTCTGATTTTTCTCTCAATCTTCTGTTTCTGTGTCCGTGCAGGTGTGTGGTGGGCGACGACTGGTGGTACTATGGTGACAGCTGTCAATATAAAGGCTCCACACAAGACAAAACCACCCTTGCACTTGCCACTTCTCTGTCTGTACTCGCAGTAATGCTGGTGATTACTGCAGTCAGTGTCATCTGTGTGAAGAAGAAGTATAAGAAGAGAAGTAAGATGAATGATATGGTCCTGGAAAATGCAGGCGCCAGAGACAGATAGACCTGGGAGAAGCTGGACTGTATTTAAACTCAGAATAAAACATCAAATGAGAAAAACACCATCCAATATGTCATAGAGCTGGCTTTGAATGTAAATAATTACAACTGTTGGGTCTACCATAAAAAATAAAGTCATTATTGTCATCACATTATATTAGAATGCCCCCTTGTGGTCATTTGATGTAGGTCAAGCAATGTGAAGACCACTATCTATTTGGTAACATTTACAAACAACTCCCAAACACCATGATTTATATTCACAAATTTAAAATTTATTATACCAAAGACAGGAACATTTGTGTTGTCTCTTTTCCATGTGAATATATTTGTTTGTATTACTGAACTTGACACAGTCATGCCGGTGGTAACAGTTACTGTAGGAGGGAGGTGGGACTAATATTACCTGTGTGTGTGTTTGTGTATGTTTGTGTGTGCTAGTGTGTGTATGTATGTGTGTGTGTATGCATGCAAGTGTGCATGCAAAAATCTGTCTATTAGTGTTCATTAGATACAGTGATGACTACAGGACATCACACTCACAACAAAGTGGAGCAATTCTGTGTCATTGTATTGCATGGAATGTTGGAGTTTCTGAACTGCAAGTGCACATTTACATTTGTATTTGTGTGGATGTGTGTATCATATCATTGTAGTTGAAACTGTAAGATAGAGAAGTGGGGAGATACCTCCTTAATAGCAAACTGTGGGTGAACCACACATCCTCCCGCAACTAAAACCTTCACCGACATAAAGGTACGCAGTTCCTTTAAAAGCATCAGTATACAACATTTCTCTTATTTACAGTCATTGGAAAAAAAAAAAAAATCACCATTTCTCTCAGAGAAGATTAGTAAAGTGACTGAGTCACAATAAAGAGTATGCAACTCCTAGGAGTTAGTATTTAAAATTTCTACAAAAAATTTCTATGCCATTTTACAGGCCAAGAGCCATGATTTACTGAAGAAATACAGTATTTTAAGTGCCCTATCTACAACAGTTAAGTGTGGTATCACTGGTGTACCATTCAACATAGTTTACTGATAATAAAAAGATTATGTGTTTCTGTTTTTAAAAAGTTCTTTCAGCAACTTCACTGCTTTCACATTAAAAGATATGGTAAGTTCTTACAAAACAAACAAACCATGGAACTGTTATCCATATTAACAAGTGTTGTGGCGAGCTAATGCTATTGCAAAGAGACTAGTGTTGATTACATACTCAGCTGGTTCTCTAATGTAAAAACAATGTTCCACAGTCTGTGAGAATGGAACAACCATGAACACTAGGACCTGTGTCCACAGGCTATTCAAGGGTTAAGTATCATTAAAGGGCTCATTTGCTTCTCTTATCTATGTGTTGCTTGGATAACAACAGCTGGAGCAGGTTACAGTGCATGGTTCTCCAACGATGAGGCTGTCGAGCATCTGAGAGCTGGAGGGCTGTTTTAAAAAAAAGTTGGATGGAACTTTTTTCATGTGCATTCAACAGCCACTCCAAGACGGTCTGTAAAATTACAGCGGTTGAGGCTGTAGATGGATACTGTTGTTCAGAGTGGGGTGTCGTAGTAGTCTGAGGGCTGATCCGTCCCCGGTGGCTTCTGCTGTTTCTGCTGATGCTGCTTCATGATTTCTTTCACCTCCTCTTCCAGCTCGGGGGGGATAATGAACTGGTCATCCGGGTCAGGCTGAGCCGGAGCGGTGAAGTAGCCACCTGACTTCTTGGAGGGAGCGTCAGCAGCCACCTCGATAAGGTTGTGGCTTTTTTCCTGGCGTGCCACTGACCCATTGCCTCTCCTCTTGCCCAACATCTTTCCTCCATCTCCACCTCCTGCTCCAGCTCCTTGCCATGACTCCTCTCTCTCCAGCCCATTCTCAGCCTCCCCAAGGGTCATGTCAACAACTTCTTCCAGGGGTTCTGGTGTGCATGGAGGTGGGGGTGGTGGGGGCAAACTAAGCAGGGTACGCTCCTGACCAGATGATGAAGGTAGTGCTACTTGGGGGGACGAGGTCGTGGATTCTAATTTTAGGCAGTGAACATCAGCCTCTACCTCTACACGGCTCCCATTAGAGAAAACACCAGCAATTGGTTCCTCATCCTCGCTGTCCAGCCCATTATCTGAAAGGGCGCTAGAGAATGTGGCACTAGACAGCTGCCTCTGGAAAGAACCTGCTAAGCAGGCAGGGTGAAGGGCACAGCAGCTGCGGGCAGAGGGCAGCTCTGTTCCTGGGTACAAGTATTGGCAGGGTTGGGTTGTGGTGTGAGCCTGCTGGTGCTGTAGAGACAGTGAGTGGGCCTGGTGGTGCAGGTGCAGGTGAGGGTGATGGGGCTGATCATGCAGCAGCACCAGGGAACTCTGTGGAGGCTCATCAGATGAGGCTGTGGAACCCACTTCACTGCTCATCTCACTGGTGCTGATCTCACTACTGATTTCACTGCAGGAGGAGGGGGGCACAGGGAGGGAGCCATCAGACGGCCGCTCCTTGATAGCAGAAGACGATGATGGATAAGGGCCCAGGCCGGGGCTAGGAGGCGGCTGCGGAGGCTCAGAGCAGCAGCAAGAGCAGCAGTCTTCACTCACACTGAGTTGGACCACGACAGCGCTGAGGCTGTCGGTGCAGCCGTAGCCTTGTGCCAGGGTACACAGCTTCTTTGCAGCTGCAAGGCCGTCGGGAACATTTCGGACAGCTTCAACCGCCTCTGTTGGAGACACAGTGTCCCACAGGCCTCGGCTGCCCAGGATGAAGAACTCATCCTGTGAGGTGAGTGTGACTGTTTGCACGTGAGGACAGGGGATGACTGATGGGTAAAGGAAGGAGTAGCCCATGATTCGTGTTGAGTCGGTCACACCATTAACCTTGTTGTCCTGTGGAAAAAGAAACGCAACTGTGACTCAGCATTGACAAAAGTTTACATTATAAGCAAATACTGCACATTTCTAGACTTCCCACTTTGTTTAGAGACCATTTTCCAGAACATTTTCAGGATCACGCTACACATATATTCTCATTGTAGAATTTTGACATAAAAGAGTCCGGGGCAGTCTGTGGTCATACATTAGCTTTGATGATCTGAGATGCTTACACTCATTCATTTATATTTAACAATACGAAATACTATACATGAAATCTGTTTTCTAGTGAATTATATTAACCACTCTTCATAACTGGTAGTCATGAGCAGTGTTTTTTTTGTTTTGTGACGTGACAAATCTAGACTGAGTGTACTTACTTTTACTTAAAAATACAGAATTCCAATTAGGGTAGTAGAAAATATGAGAATGATGACATAAATGTCTAAGTCATTTTATGTTTGCATTGGTCATTGGTTTCCAGGTTATCCAGGACATGTGGGAACCTTTATTTCTAAAATAGCATCATCAATAACTGACTTTCATACTGTAGGTGAGTGTGATACTTTGTGGAGCTCTACCTCAGTGACGATCGCCCTGTGTTGCCTAATCCTATGGTATTCGTCTTCAAGCCCCACATTGTGAAGCAGCGACAGGGACAACGGCTTCCCATCTCTGCACAGGATGGCCTGGCATTTGCCCACGTTGGCTGCTGTGAGTGTAAAACAGCCACCAGGGTCAGTGGGGTCATGGCGAATGTGGCATAGAGCTGCTGAGCCACCCAGCTTCTGTCCTGCAGTTCCCAATTTCCTAAACGAGGAGACAAACGAAAATGAAAAGCGTGGAAAACATTATAGTCTGAAATGGTAAAGGTTTAAAACATTGTGGATGGTTTTACCCAAATCCGTATGTCACAGTACATATCTAATGTCTACCTTTGCATGACGAGGAAGGTGTTAGTCATGTAGTCCTCTTCGCTCTTGGTCTTATGCAGTTCTTCAGCCAACACATCATTCATTGTGCACTGCAAAAGGTAGGGCACCTCCACATTCCGATCCCCATCAAACACACCGTACAGAGCCTCCCGACTCCCACAGAAGCTGTTCACTGAAAGCGCTGCAACACACAATCTGAAAGGACATCAACAAACAAAAGGCATATAAGACATGTGCTACGTGAGAAAACAATGAAGGAAAGGCAATAAAAAGAGTAAATTCTCTGTTCATATTCGTCCACATACTGATAACTGCTGGAAACAAAGCTTTCATTGATTGCTTAAAGCCGTTTTTCTTAATACTGACATTTATTGACAATTTAATTCAGCATTTCTACGATGTGAGTGTACGTGACTCATGGTTTCAACAACTGCCACAATATTTCCTTCATTTCAATCATGTGGTATGAACAATGTGCATTCTCAGGGGGCATGGATTAGAGAGGCTTCACTGGATAAGTGCGATGGTTGTTGGGGTTTTTTTTTTTCTTATCGTTGACTAGACTGAACTCACTTGTTTTTGACGCCCGAGGCCTCTGTGTAGCCGTGACTCCACACAGCAGGCCCACCCGATGCCTCATTCGATGAAAAGGTGGGAGGTGGATCAATACGGAAGCAGCGAATATTACTGAAAACACAACATAAAACAAGTCAAACTTCACTGTATCATGTAAAGGCATTAATAAATTGAAATCAGCGGGCTGCGTTTTTTATTCCATTTATGCTTTTTTTTGGTCAGGTTTTTCTGCAAAAGCAAAACTGCTGTATTTGGATGAAAGGAATTAATATTCATAGTTAATGACAAAATAAAAAGTACAATAAAAAGTAATGTACGGACAGGAAACATTACTTTAAATGCTGTGGTCACATGACTGGGCCCACCTGCAGTACCATAAAAATAATCAAATGTGTAGTGAAATGAGGACATACTTGAGCTGCTCTAAGGTCTTATGGTCCAGGTTGAGGCGAGGGTTTCCTGTCAAGTCCAGTTCTTGAAGCTTGGGAGGCAGATTCTCGGGCAGAGTGATCTCACTCAGTTCATTACAGCTGAGATCAACACACTGACAGCAAAGGGAAAGATGTGACTCACACTCCTGTAGGTCACTCACCATACTCTGTTTATACACACACACGTACATGATTCTACTACTGCCTTACCTTCATTTCCATCAGCTGCATAACCTCAGGAAAGACCTCGATGGCGTTGGAGTGGGCGATGAGCGTGTGCATCCGTCGGCAGTTCATGATTGTAGTGGGCACAGTTTTCAGCATGTTTCCGCTTAGGTCCACCTCCTCCAGCTCTTCCAGCTTTGCCATTTTACTGGAGGAAAAAGGAGAAACTACTGAGCGTGCTTAGTATTTAAAATGATGTTTAAAAAAAGAAAGGGGGGCATACTGTGTAGCATCTTACACGTGAGAATTAAATATAAAACCGACCCTTTTCAAAATGTGAAATATTTACAAAATCAATCATTAATCTGACCTGTAAAATTACTCAACCAGTTAGAATAAACGACGAGGCGAGCAGATACTGGTCAGACTGACTTCAGTAAAAAATGTCATGCGGTTAAGGAAAGGGCGAAAGGAGAAAGAATTCATAAGGGCTTAGGAATCGACACCTTCATGCTCAGAGGATCCAACTGCACTTTCATTAGGCTTATGTGACATCAGGTCAGCTGTAGTAAAACGGGAATGTCCTGAAGATGCACGATATAAAAACACATGAGTAAAGCGGGGTACCCGCATAAGGATTTTCTATCCGTTACAGACCCCACACAGGAAGATAAAAAAAAAAAAAAAATCAGGCAATGACAGTTTTGATCATGGTGTGTCGTGTGCTGCGATAATCTCAACACAGCCTAGCACACACAGAACGATTCTGTCCCAACACTGATCTAGAGTCTAGTCCTCAAAGCCAGAAATATCGCGTGATCAAAAAAAAACATAGAAGAAACATCGGAACAACTGGAAAACACAACACACAATGGAAGAGGACATGAGCGGAGGGAATGATGGTGTTCTTGGAATTATTCTCGACTGAAAAATCCCACATTTTTGTTTCAGGTCGGCCATGCTTGTTTTTATTCACACCTGCTTCCTTGTTGATCAGTCAGCTCACTTCTTGATTGGCTTACATTCTGTTTCATGTCCTCCCCCCCCCCACCCACCCCCCACACGAAGATTTTTGGTCGGAAACACTGAACAAGTTTAATATTTACAATTGTCAGCCCCAACCCCTTTTGGAGCCAATTATCGGGACAAGTGCACTCCTATCACACCTCAGACCACATAATTATCTGATAAGACATAAAATAATCTGATGTTTGCCATCCATGGTTGGAAAAAGGGATAATTGGGACAAAAACAGACCAATTATCTGTGTGTATGTACCCCGCTTTAGTTTGTTTGGTGCATTCTTCTTGTGTTTTTTAATGCAGGATTTAAAAAAATGGAAAATGTAGTAAAAATGTGACATCATTACTACGATTCCTAAAGGTTTCTACAAGTTAAATTTAAGACCTTTTAAAGACTACTTACAACAGATTTAATGCCCATTTCATGGCCATACTAGCAAAAACTTGTGACTCCTAGAATTTAGGAAAATGTATTTATTTACCTCAGCACCTTGATTCTCACTATTCCAAGCCATTTCTCACCAGGGCTGCAAAGTTACCGATAATTGGTTCCTCATTTTAATGCAAATTATTGGTTTGGAACAAGTAGAACTGAGTCGACTAACGTTACTTTCTTTACAACTTGGACGTACACAATACAGCGAACAAGTTTGTGGCTACATAATGTGTAAAAGCTATATCAAATTTGATACCTTTTAAAGTCTTTTGTAAGAACCTGTGGGAACCATGATTACCTTGGTTGGAACAGAAATAGACCTACCTCCTGAATCAGTAGGATCATTATCAGGATAATAAATCTATGCAAGATAAGCATAAAGTGTTCAAACTTAGATCTACAAGCGATCATTCATAAAGTTAACTGTTTTAGTATCATCTGCCTGCATTTATATTCATAATATTTTGACCCCGAAAAATACTCATTTCTCTTTCTACTTTAGAGCCACTGTAGAAATCACGGTTTGGGCTTATTATGGTGTCTGTGACTGAAGGAGCCAAAAATTAATCAATAATATAATTATAATTAACTGTGATGATCTAACTCATGCAGACTGAGTACAGGTTCTGCTGCATGAACTTCACATTTTAAGCAAGAAAGTGTAAAAGCATAAAACAAGGGAAGTATAGAGGATTAAAATGCACATCCAGTCATGTGGATTGTTCATTTTTGTGAACAGTGGGGTCACTGTTGCTGCTGCACTGAATTGTGGGATGGCATCTTATCCTCTCCAGTGGTAAAGGATGGTTCAGTGTATCCTATGCTGAAGGAGACGCTAAAGCAGGGGTGTCAAACTCATGTTAGTTCAGGGGCCACGTTCAGCCAAATTTGATCTACAGTGGGCCGAACCAGTGAAATAATAACATAATAATATATAAATAATGTCAACTCTAACCTTTTCTCTGCGTTTTAGTGCAAAAAAAGTACATTTACGTTATGAAAATGTTGACATCTATAAATGGTCCTTTCAAATAATGTGAATAACATGAACAAACTGAAAAAAATAAGTGTAATTTTAACAATATTATGTCTCAGTTTATCATTTACATGTACATTATAACTTATAGATCACAGTGGATCTACAAATACACAAAACATTTAATAACAGGCAGAACTTGTTAAAATTGTACTTCCTTCATTTAAGACATTTCAGGTTCTTCATATTTGTTCAGGTTATTCACATTTTTGCTAAATTATACTTTGCTTTAGTGTAAATACATGAAACTATTTACAAAGAGAAACATTTGGAGCTGTCATTATTTATTATACGTTAGTATTTTACTGGTCCTGCCCACTGGACATTGAATTGGTCTGAATGTGGAACCTGAACTAAAATTGATATCTTAGTGTAATTCTTGAATTTAACAAAAATTATCCCAAGGGCCGAACTGGACCCTTTGGCGGGCCAGATCTGGCCCCCGGGCCTTGTGTTTAACACCTGTGCGCTAAAGGAAACATCAAAGCTCCTTTCCTTTTCATTTAGATAATTCAGTCTGAGTCATGTCATTCAGTTTAAAACCTTGTTAAGTACAACTATTTGGATGGATCCCCAGAGTTAGCGGTTTACCTTGCAGGGAAAGTCTGAAGATGGTTATAGGCCATGTGCAAAATGCGAAGGTGTGTGTGACCCGTCAACATGGGTACACATTTGTCTGTCAGCCGGTTATTGGTCAGGTAAAGTTCTTGGAGGATGCTGTGGCTCTCCTCTGATAGGCTGGATGGAGGCATGTGCTCCAGCTTATTGGCTGATGCATTTAGGCACCGTAAGCTGCAAACAGGAAAAAAAAAAACCATAAAAAATTAAAGGACAAGTTCGTTATTATTTTCATTCTGATACAGACAATAAAAAATTAGATGGGTTACTTAAATTGCAAACTTCTAAATCATCTCTGACTTGTATGACCCCTATTAAAAAGCCTTCCCTTCTAAAACCCTTTCAAAGTTTGTCTGTTTTTTATGTGCCTGTCGCCCTTGCCCATGGGCATCTTGTCCTCGATTAAAGTCTAACTCATAATGTCTGTCCTTCATCATCATATAACTGCAGTTTTTTCTACATTTAATCTTTGTCTCTGATGTCGGGTGCATTATCTGATGAAAAACAAATCAGTCTTTGGTGATGATTGATGCTACCTGTCAGATTTTAGGAACAGGTTGCAGGGCAGCTCCACCAGTTGATTGTGCTGTACGTCTAAAACCTCCAGCAGAGGGCGCTCCACCCTTTCAGGCAGCTTCTGCAACTGATTGTGTCCTGCACTCAGTTTCCTCAGACTGTTGCTGCATAACAACCTGTGAAAAATGAAGAACGAGGATGTAGATGTTGAGTTAGAAGACAAATATACGCACTATTTTCTGGAACAGGTGTTTAAATAGACAAGACAGACAGACAGACATGGAAATGAGGATAGTCCAAAAGGAGATTAAGGGTGATGAGAATGTGAAAAAAGAAAATAGCAACGCCGCTAGTGGAACCTGCAGCTGAAATTCATCATCCTGACACTTATTGGGTAAAAAAAGAAAAAAAAAAAACCTAGAGCCAATGACGAAACCAAAGGAAGAGAGGAAGAAATGAGTAGAATTGGAAGAGAAGCAGAGGTAGGAAGGCTCATAATGCTGAGGCTGAAGTGAGCTGCATCTGAACTGACCTTCTAAAAAGCTATATAAAGAGGAAGGGAATGGACGAAGCTGTGGAGGTTACAGGCTATCTGTGTGATTTATGGGGCTCTATGGGGGATAGATGACAGGCCGGCAAGCGACAGAAAGAAAAATGTAACACTGTATTCCATTTACAGAACACGGACACATCACTGAGAGGGACTCACCGGGCTGGAAGCTCAGTGATGAGATTGTGGCTCACATCCAGAACTTCCAGTTTCTTAGCTTCACACAGCCAGTCTGGCAAGGACTCCATACGGTTCCTATAGGAGAGGAGGTGATGATGATGATAAATGATGTGCTGTTTGTCAACCATGATACCTAAAATAGAAAATATTCTACAAAACTGCATTACTACATTTAAATTCCCAATAGTGGCGTCCTAAAAAATCACAACGAACCAACTTGCATTTTAGTTTGAAATCGGCCCTTCTACTTTTTCTATCAGAGCAGATTTACTTTTTCAACTGTGATTACAACTCTACAACAGATGATCTGAACAAAATGAGGTCCAACACCTTTTTTGAGGCCAAATTTGAGCACAATTTTCAAAGACATTTCCAAATAAACTGTGTAATTATAGCGCAGTTGTGTCTCGGTAGTTTATTATTATCAGCTATTAGCGGCATTGGTTTATCCTTTAAATTCTTGTAATATGCAAAGGTCAAGTCAAAGGTCAAGGTAGATGTAGTTAAAGAGTGACAGCTTTCTAAGCTGACATTTAACCGCACTTTCAAAGAACCGTTTTGTGTCCTGTATCCTGTATAGTGGCATGACAGTTTGTGTTATTTTTGTCATTTAAAAGTACAGCTGCTCTGATTTGTAGGAAACAGAGGATGTAACATAAATGAGCTACATTTTACAAAGGTTTCTGAGGTAATGCTGCATTATTTATTTGTGTTTGTACAAGGGATTTCTCTCACCTCGAGATGTCCATGTAACTAAGATTAGAGGGCACAGGAGTGACATCCAGTTGTCGTAGCTCTGTTGGAAGAAATACAAACACATTAACCTACAGCAAGGGCAGACTAATACAAATGCAGGTAGATGGAAAATGCAGGGGACATTTGGGTGGTGGGGAGGGCGGAGTGCAAGAGGGATGATGGCGGGAGACAATGAGACTGCAGCACTGATGAGAAAACTAACGCACCCACACAGATCAACACAGGCTCAAATTAAGATACAATACATAGAAACAGCGGGATGACATTTGTAAGGCGAGTTACATGTTGCAGGCTCCAAGTGCAAAGAAACGTAAGAGCACGCATGAACGCACCCACACAGAACATGCGTGCCAACCCACCGTTGTTGGAGGCGTAGATGCCTTTCAGCAAGCAGCCCTTGGCCTTGAGGCTTTCGATGCAGTTCCTCTCGCAGTGGAACACCTCCAGCCTGGGGAAGACGGACGCATCCAGGTCCTTCAGCCTGTTATCCCTCACGTCCAAGTGGGTCACGTGTCTCAACAGATCAGGCTCATCTGGCACCATGATGGAGATCTTATTCAACCTGGCAGAGGGAGCAAGGAGGGGAAAAAGGTTCACTTACTGCGATGACATGAGACAGAACTGCACAAACTGCAGCCTTTCTTTGAAGGCAGGGAACGCACGCACCACGGGTGATTAACCACACTGTGTAGCTTCTTGAGTTCTGTATTTGTTCATGTGCAATATTGTTATTTTTGATTTCTCACGAATTGAGGGCAACTTAAATTACTAATCATTCTTCTGTCATCTATAATTAGTGTCTGTTTCACTAATGACAAACTTGATACCAAACAAAAGACCATAATAAACAACAAATCTTTCAATTTGAGGAGCCTGAAATATCAAACAGATGAATTTATTGGCGTCTCAGTACAATTAAACAATATTGTGTTGAGCTGACATCCTGTGACAGCTTCTTTATCGGCACATAATTTAAAATCCTCAAAACACAACAGCTGATCTTGGCCAAAAGCGAGTCAGAAAAAAAATCATCTACTGACCCAGTTCAAGCAAAGTGGGAAGTGGTAAAGTATTAACAGGAGAATAGTGCAAGTCACTCCAGCCGTTTGTTTTTCCAAACAAAGGGGAGACACCTGATGGAGCCACTACAGGCAAATGATCTCCTAGTTCCGTGCTGTCTGGCAGTCTGCTCATGTTTTGACTTTCACTCAATGTTTTTGTTTCTATCATTAGTTGTATAACATGTGGTACATTTCTTGACACGTGCGCAGTTTTTGGTCTAGACAAGGAAGTAAACCCCTGTGTTGATAATGTCCAAGCCTCAAATCACATACATACAGAGTACAACAGCGTGTTAAATCGGCCTGTATGATGCGTTACCGTAGGTCGATGTGTTTGACGCGGAGCAGTCTGAAATTCTGCAGGGTTAGTGTTTCCAGGTTGTTGCCGGCCATGCACAGCTTTTCCATGGAGGCCAGTCTCTCCAGCACTTGGGGTATGTGGCTGAACTGGTTGAAGGAAAGGCCTAGGTAACTCAGCCTCTGGAGGGAACCCAGCTCATTGGGCAGATCATTTAGACTGTTGCCATCCAACAGGAAAGTCTGCAAGCTGGGAGAGCAACAGGAGATTTGAAGATTAAGCAATGAATTGAATGAATGAGTTTTGAAATTAAATGAATTATGAAAGAGGTGATAAGAACATTTCTCAACAATTCTTTCCCAAAGGCAGTGACACTCAGGAAACAAGCCAATGTGGTGATAATGCAACTGTTTGTGCGTTCATGTTCAATACAGCTAATAGCCAGCAGATGGCAGTAACCACACAAATACCCTACTGGCCACTTAAGGAATTTCTAGGCATGCCAGATCATTCCTGCAGATTAACTTCTCATGTAGCCCTGTTTCAACACACATACCTGCATGCTTAGTTCTGAATGAGGTTTCACTTTGTTATCCAGGTTGTCAGTACTGAGCGAGTCTCATAATGTCTCGTACTGTTTTTGGAATGTCCTGTTTTGTCATTAAAGGGTCAATTTGACCTCCGCAATAAGCCATAAAATATAACATTTAAGTGTCTTATTACAGATGCATTTTTCCTGATATTTTTTTAAAATAATGACTGCAGGGCTTTGCCATGGTTAAGGGGCCGATACAGGAGCTAAACAAAAATGTTCCAAGCACTCTTGTGAACAAACAACTGGTTTTAAGTCAGCGAAATCAGCTTTGTTCCATCCTCCTGCAAATGTTCACCTCGCACTAAGAAATGTGTGATTTTAACAGAGTAACACTCTTACCACCTCAACCTAATAGCAGTAACAATCATAGTAATAATAGTAATAGAGTGAAAAAATATACTCAGAATGTAATTCAGTAGTCTAAAATAATACAGCAAATCTTTACGGTTAAAAGTGTGTATAAATATAAGAGGATAGAATTATTTAAAAAGTTCATAAAACTCTACAAAATAATGAAGATGTTTTAAATAGGCAAGAAATAAGAGGACTGAACTTTGATATGTGTAGCCTGGCAAACACTCCGGGACAGAGCAGATGATCTGTGCAAGTCGTGCTGTTGTTTGCTCACATGTTGAAACTATTTAAATACACCAAGGTGGTTGTTATGCCATGTACGTGTTGCTAGGTGATGCCCACATTTGACTATGTAAAATTTGACAATGAAACTGGCAAAAATGTGGTTGATTTATGACAGTGTTCATTGGTTTGGCAACCCTGGTATGGTGTCAATACCAGTACAGAGGGCTTTGACATGAAAGGGTTGGATAATTATCAGCGTTCGTGGAAGGGAGAGGTAAAATAAACACTTAAAATAGAACTCGTAGAATAAGTCACAGACATATTCAACATTTTGACCTCGCAACAAATTTCACCGATTTTGGTTCTTGTTTAAAAGGTAATAACTCAACCATCGTGTACATTCCACAAACTTGTTCCTGTTACCTACTTGGTCATTGCTCCGACAGAGCCGGGGACAGAGGCCAAGTAGTTACAGCTGAGGTTGACCTCAGTCAGGGTGTGGATTTCACAGATGGCAAGGGGGAACTGGCCAAGGTGGTTGTTGGACAGGTTGAGACTCCGCAGACGAGAAAACCTGGAAATGAAAGATTAAAGTACGAAGAGAAGAGAAGAGAAAAAAAGAAAAGAGAAGATGTAGTTGTATCTTGTCAACATAAATATTTCAAGAGAAGATATCCATAAATAAATTCATGTGCAAAGTAGAAGTAGCACAGGTTACACAGAGTTTGTTTAAGGCACAACATACGTTTACACTGACAAACACTCCAATAAACAGCCCTTTTACACACTACGACTAAACCATCACGTTTGATTGTTGAACATACAACCACTGCGCTGACGTCTTGTGTTTTTCATTCAAACACCAGTGACCAGAAGCATTTGGTGTGGTGTCCCATGGCACAGCAGTGACCTTCAGAGGGGTTAGCCCTTCACGGAGGGGGGAGGGAGCCAAGGGAACAAAGCAAAGTAGGGGAAAGGACTCTTGTCTTTATATATCCATCTACACACAAACACAGACATGCAGCCTGCTATCACCTATCATGTCCACGGAGAAACAGCAGCTACGGCAAGCCGGAGATGGGCAACTTGCCATATTTGCACCATGGGATGGAGCAGCTGCTTAAACTGGCACTACTTGATTCTCCTCCCTGTTTACACATATGGGTCACACACACATGAACACGGTGCATCATGGTGATGAAGAGGACAAGCTAGACATCAGGGCTATTGATTAGTGTAGCCAAGTCATTCCAGCTGAGGGTGACTCCTGCAGGCTATGGGGGAGGGGGTGTGAGAAAATGTCACTCCACTATTAAATCACCTCTATAATTTGCTGAGTAACGCTCCTACCCCTCCTCACACTCTCTCCTTGTCTGTGTCATGCTCTGCCTGTTTGTCCAATCTTTTGATCTTCCTGTAGCTTACTGGATTTTACCCTGTTAGTTCTGCATTATTCAGAGCCAATCAAGATTAAATTATATACTTCCACCTATACAAGGCAGCCCTCTTCTTCCATTAAAAAAAAAAAGCTTTAATAAAACAGCTGCTATTTTGTATTAAACAGCACAGTTACAAAGTTTATGATCAACTGGTGAAGATAATGGAGAATTAAGTGGCTGAGGAGACAGGACTATAGAAAGCGAAACACAGTTAACTGAAGAGCAAAGCAGAATTATTCGAGGTAACCAAACTAAAACTAGGGGCATGAATGGAAACATGAACAAATATTAGAATAAACAAAGGGCAATAAGTGATGTTTGCATTCCTTCATCCTACCTTTTTGAGCTTCTATAAATCAAAATTGTACTCTTACTAGTTGTAAAAACTTAACTGCACCTGGTACTAATCACAGCTAAACAGAAATAAGAAACTAAACTTGGTGATGAAATAAAAACAGCATCAAATGAAAATGGAAAATGAGTGAATATTGCACTTCACTTAGTTAAATGGCAGCCAAACACTACAAATGAATGATATTATCATACAGATTTGACATAAAAACTTTATAAAATACTCTTTCATCAGTGTTAAGTTGTGACTTTGACACAGAATGGAAGGAAGAAGGGACATTTACATCCTCTGAAATGCGCAGAACTGTCATACATATGTAAATAAACAGGCCAAAGGTTCAATCATATGCATGGAACGTCAGCAGTTCCCCTCGCACACCGTTGACCTCTGTCTCAGAGAGGTGCATACTGGGTAGTCAGTCCCATGCCAGAGGAAAGAGCTAGTATCCCAGACAACTGATTATGCATATCTGACTGGCAAATCTCCCACCAGTTAGTATTTGGCCAGAGAGAAAAGCGAGAGTAGGGGGAGAGGCATGTGGCAGGTTCACACATTCCATTCCTCTTAGAAAAATACAAAGCTCTGTGACCCCATGATAGATGTTAGAGAAAGGCTGTGTTTATACTGAAACAAAAACAGACTCTTACAACTGTCCACACCAAAACACATACACCCACATGGAGGTCGCGTACAGAGAATGACTGCTCCTGACTCCAGCCTCACAGGGAGCGAGTAAGTTCTCAAGTAACTGCTACATGTTTCTGTCAAAATAACTATTTTCAGCAAACTATAAATCTCAATTCTCATTACTGACCTCTTTTTCTGTCATGCTGGGTCAACCGCGGATGAACCTACTTAGGTTTGGCAAAGCTAAATGGATGCTATCTCCCTTGACCATCAGGGGAGCTGTGCAAACTAGTTATTCCACTAGCATTCATCTTCTTTGTAACACTAGTCATTATGCTGAAGATTAAAAAATAAAAAAATATAAAAGATTTCCAGAGTGACTGTTGTAGAGCATCATAGCATCCTAACCTCCTACTCATTTACTATCGGGAAGACTCGCAGAAGAAAAAAAAATTAATGCATACCGAGCCACACACACTCACATTTCTGTCAGTGCAGCCATTTTAAAATAAAAAAAAAAAAAAAAAAAAAAAAAAGAGTGCCATACTGTATCAAGACTCTGTATGCACTGACCTCAAATCTGTAGCCTGCAGCCGCTTTTCCCTTACATAGAAACGAGCAACTCTTTCACACACACGCATGCTCTGAACTGCAAATACTTCACACACATCAAATCCACATAATTCTGTCAATTAATGGAAAAAAACACTTTGGCAATGATTTTCAGGATGAAAGGCTTTAACAGGCATGGCATGCATTTGTACTAGAATGCACAGAGATGTGATACAGTAGAAGAGTACAAATACACACACGCACACGTCTTGGCTGTGGGCTTTAATCTGGGACCATGATAAGCATGCAGCAGATGGTGCCCACAGAGAGAGAGAGAGAACGAGAGAGAGAGTGTGTGAGAGAAAGAGAGAGTGTGTAAGGGAGTCCAGGCACATTAAAAGCTTCCCTGCAGACGTCCACCCTTATGGACTCTGGGCTAGTTTGGCCTAGCCTGGTACAGCACAGCTCTGGCTAGCCTCTTCGGTCCCTGCATGTCAGTGGCTCCTGTCCTAGACTGCTCAGGCACATGTTCTGCAAATTGCAGACGAAGGCTAAAGTTGTCCAAGGCTGCCAGCCGTGACCTGCTGTGTCCAGTGAAGCCTTACTATGTGTCGATGTCTTCATACCTTGTCCCTCCTCTCATTCTCTCTGGCAGTAACTGTAAGGTTTGAAGTGTGAAAACTAGAATGATCCTCTCTCATTCCCTTTCCAGAATATTATTAAAGGTGTGTGTGTTCCTATACTTATGTGAAGAATATGGAGAATATTCTGTGCTGGGAACTGGTCATTTGTGGACATCAGCCAACTCCATGTCTAAGCTGATGACAGTTTTTGCTGCCTATATCCACAGCAGGTCATGATATACTGATTTCTATAAAGAGGTCATGTGTTGAATTTTCTGTAAAAATCTACACCATCATAATTTTGATATCTCAAGCAGCTCTGTTCTGCTTCTCTACAGTTACCACGGTGTGGGACAATGGATAATGTCAACTGTCAAACATCTAACTTCGAGCACAAAACAGACTAACAAACTTCACATGAGCACAAGGCCTGTCACAATGTTCAACTTGGAGTTGACACTTCTCATAATGATAATTGCAATTAATGACATTGTGCCCATCATATTAACTCTGATAGTGTTCTAGCCACAGCAAAGACGAATAATCAATAATAATAATAATAAATATTTACTTGTGTACACCCCACAAAGAAGAGCCATTGATTAACAGAGAAAGTTGACATGTGTAATTTTAATTATATTTCTGTTTTCCTGACTTGGAAATATTCAAGCTGTAAAGAACTAACTATGTGGCATGGTGGTGTAGTGGTTCACGTTTCTGCCTAACAGCTAGAAGGGTCGAATTCCCTGATGGTCTGAGTGTGTCTGTGTTAGGTTTCCTCCGGTTTCCCCCACCAATAAAGCAGGTACACGTAGGTTAATCCTCCTGTCAGTGCTCGACCACAGTAAGGATGAAGATCTGGAGGTAGTCCCTGAGATCCTTCTGGAACTGTTCGCTCATGCTAAATGCTAAAACTAGCTGCTGTTTGTACTAGGATGGTTAAAATGCCATGACCAAACTTTCCTGCAGGGACAATAAAATAAGTTAACCTTTAAACTGAAACAAGACATTTTTTGTTGCTCATTCTACATTGAAAAATGACATGTGAAGTCATTACAACAGTGCATGCCAAATGCTGGAAAAATATGAGGTGGTAATAATAAAATTATTTTAGTTTACTTCAAAGATTTGATTTTATAAAAGTAAATGGAGACAATTATCATGGTTATTTCAAATAACTGCAAGGTGACTATTATGCAACAATTATGGTAGGATTAACAAGCACATGCAAATCTTAAATGAATAAATGCAAAGAACCCACAAATTATGACATTTGCTTTCTTTTGTCAGTTGATTCCAATGATTAGTTTGTTTGTATTTAACTGACTGTTAAATTATAATTCAGCCTAGAGCTTTCTAATGTCAAAGAAAGTAAAAAAAAACAAAAAAAACAAGCCTCCACCCTTATTTAAGAATAGAAAGAATGTTTAATTGCCCTTTGCCTGACCTTCCATCAAGTTCCATCACGTTTTAGATTGATGGATGGGCAAATGGCAGTGATCACATAATGTTGTTGTCAAAAAAGATCATTAAGACCTCATGGGTAGATATAAGATTGCAAGCCATGTTTAGATTGGGAGTTTTGGTATTGTACAACAGCCCAGCCCATCTCTTGTTTTGGCCAAAAATTTTAAGGTTAAACCATCTCAAGTCTGATCTTGCCCAAACCAACCCACTCAAACTACAATGAACAGGATCCTTGACCTGTGAAGCCTCCTCGGCCCAGCCCTATCTTTTCTTATCCTTCACTTCTTCCTGTCATTTCAACTCCTTGTTTCATCTCAGGTGTGTTTACTTGTAGCTTTACGACAACAATGTACCTCTGCAGCTGCTGCAGACGCTGGTCTGCAGGCAGGAAGTTGTGTTTGAGGTTGAGGTGGGTGAGGTCATGGCTGTAGAAGAGGTTAGGAGGAAGCTGCTCCAGGCTGCAGCAGGACAGGTCCACCGAGTTGATCCTCTGTGACACCATCTAGATGAATTTGATTGGCAAATGGGGAAAAAAATGACAAGAGGGATGAGGTGACAGAGAAAGACAAACGTGGAATTTAATAGGATTATCTCTACTGTAGGAGAATAATTTACTGTGTGGGGACTATTGCCTGCTGCTAAGGGGTCAAATGTCATTTAATGGCCAATCTGCTTAGGATTACAGAGTCAGGAGAGGTCAAGGGAAAGTCCCATAGGTGAGGTCATAACACAGACTTAAGGTAACAAATTACATCATCACGCAATCTCATTAACTGCAGGTGTGATGCGCACGTATGACATTTTCTTGTCAGAATCACAGAGGCTGCCACTGCAAATGAAATGACAGCATGAATGTCCACCTCATCTTATACTGGAGCCTCTCAGAGTGGAAATACTGTAGCTAAAGGTTTAGCAGACGTCACTGAGGCACGTGCTGCTTCTATCCAGGCTTCTATTCTGAGTGGCCCTCTGGGTGCGGGTGACATGCATGTCCCTGTTAATATTTAGAAAAGAGGTTTTCTGGCTATGGCCTACTTGGGTTCAAATGACAGAAAGGAGAGAGAGCCTTTGGTGTTTATGTGTATGAGTGCAACCAGAGACACTGGGGTTTTAATACTGCAGAGCGAACAACACCGTGCATGTTTTCAGTCCACTCAGCTCACACTGGCTGTGGAATTACGGTGGATGCAGTGCCATATTTTCATATTTCATCTTGCAGTCACGCATGTTGTGATATACAACGCAGCTGACCCGTAAGAAGAGCTGGGGAGCATATGCTTGCTTTTCTTTGTCCTGATCTGATGCACATGCACACACAATACCTTGGCAGCGTGTCTGTGCCAGCGCAGGTGCTCCGTGAAGCTGTCAAAGCTAACGTAGTAGGTTTGACTCTGAGGACCTGCCGAGCTGAAGGCCAAGCAATGATTGTGCTTCTTCACCTCCTCCACCTGCAGTGAGACAAAAACAATAGTGACGTTAGAGGCTGAAATACTCACACATCTGCCTCACCTTTTAATACAAACGTTACCTCTGAAAAGTTAAGTCAAAAGAATGGGAAATGGAGAGAAAAAAAAGCTGCCGTCTCAATGGTTTGGCCTGTATTTGACATAGTTTGTGTTAAAGGACTGTTAGATGCTTAATGGCTGTGGGTAAATAAAAATCCAGCCGAGCGGAAGCACACCTAAAAATATTTAAAGCACGCATGATCATATCATGAACACATGTGCGTGACACGAGTGAAACTAAATGTATATGAAGTAGCTTTTTAGCCACGTGGAATCATACACACACTCAGGCACATGAGCCCTGTGAATGAATGGCTGACTGGTTACAGTGATTGAATAACATACATGCACACACACTCTTTCCACACACAGGCACATGGAGAGGCACTGTATGGATGAATAGCTGACTGGAGGTCATGTGTTGTGCGTGAAATGTTTAAAAAACTGGGTGTGGTGAGATATGGAGTGGCTATTGTGTCACGGAAATAAAAAAAAAAGAGGGCTTTAAAAGAGAATACTTAGAGCTTATTTAGTGGCCTTGCAGATACACAGATCCATAAAGTAATAAAGAGATAAAGGTCCCTACACGACACTTGGTCCTTAACGCTATGAGAACAAAAACACTGTCTCAGAGGCAGGAAATATAATTTTAGAAAGGCTGTTTAAATATTATAGTATGCCATGACTCCAGATCCAAAAAGAGACACTCCCTGCTGAATCCTAAAAACCTGGCTTGCACTATTTCAGTGTCACCTTGCACTAAAACGAACAAAGCATTCCTGGATGTCAGAAGGAAGGACAAACAGTTCATCAAGGTGAAAAGGACAAACTTCACTGCACAGACACACATTTAGAGGGTAATATGAGTGACTTTATCAGGGGGATACGGCATTACAGGTTTATGATTCGAAACATAAAACAAAATATCACCATAAAAGAAACTGTTGAAAAAAAGAAAAAAAAGAGAGCCCATTATACTATTCCGCTCATGCACGGCTGTGACGTGACTCAGACGCACCTTTCCTCCAATGAGCGGCAGGATGTGCATCTTCCCCGTTTGGCTCTCCTTAACAGAGGAGACGATGAGGCAGGTGCCGCAGAGGATGACCTGTCGTCTGGTCCAGCGGTTGACCGGCAGCTGGAGCTTCCCTTTCCGTACGTTGTATGTGCCCGACAGCTGCACACGCTCAGAGCTTTCGATGGTCTGGGGCTTCCCTGTATTGAAGAGAGAAGAGGGTTTGTATAGTTAACGCTGCAGATGTAACCTCAAAATAGGCCTGGCAGACTGTGAGACAGACCAGCTGAATTAATGAACACAAACTAATAATCTTGTCAAAAACACTGGCAGCCAGTGACCAAAAACAAGGCTTTTAATATGCTGCAAAATTAGGAAAATACCAGAGGGGTTAGGAGAGGAGCTCTCACCATCACAATGCTGGGTTTGCATACGATCTAAATGCATTCAGCCTTGGATGTCCCACTTTACACATGGAATTGAATAGTCTGGATTTGCATTTGCATTCAGCTCTACATTAATAGTCTCAAATTTAATACCAGGTGCAGCTCTTCTAAATTATGCTCTTACAATCTCTGAGCTGCCTTTATTCTGTTTAACCCATCTGCCTGCCTTTCCTCTCTGCCCTGTTCTCTTGCTTCACTGCCAGCCTGCCAAACCTGACAGTCAGGCTGCTTATCAGGTGTTCTGTCAGCCAGGCTGCCTTATCGTTCTGTCTAAACATCCACCTGCTTTCTGTCTACCTCCACCTCCGCAAAAAACCTCCCCGGGCTGGCATGCGCTGTCCTCCCCATGTCGTTTCTCTTCCGTCTGTCCGTGTATCTGTCCTTTTAATTTCACCTCACTTATCTATAGTTTGACGACTTTTACTTTTTTTTTTTTTTTTTGCCGTCATTGTTTTTCCATTCAGTCAACAGTTTCATGGATAATGTTTACTTTTGTAGGTGACAGACGGCTTTAGAAAATGTCTCGCATCCTGTGGCCTACTGTAAACCGACCTATACAATGTCTTTTTCTCACATATTTCACTCGGGGGGGTTAAAAGCATACAGAAGGAGTCAGTCGAGTAAGCAGGGTTTTTTTGGTTTATTTTTAATAGCTTTGAATCATTCAGGTTTTTTGCACACGTCGACTCTGAATCCAGAACAGTTCTGGGCACATGTTAGTAATGATGCTTTGTGGTCAAAGACAAACACACACACATCATTTCACACTCATTGGGAATATCACACACTGACAAGTTCGCAGCTAAATTTCACCTTTTTCAAGACACAGTTTTGGCAATCCACTTTCAGTTTTTTATTTTTTCTTGCCACTGAGCCCTGAACTTATCGCTCTGCTACAGGCTAATCTTTTCTTTGCAGCAGAATCAATAGCCTAGTTTGCAAGAGGATATTTGCTGAGTGTGTAACATAACACACTATTTTTTTTATGCTGATCTGAAGTCATGTTTGGCTGCGAAGGTGAACAATCTTGGTATGCCTCAACAGCAGCGACTGTCATATATAACTGGAGGGCATGCAATAGAGTACAAGCCTCTGCCAAACACCAAAAACTGTACAACGTACAAACAAAGCTGCAGCTTTTCACCTCAGTTCATTTCATATTTTTAGCATTCACCCCAACACTTCTAAAGAACATTAGAAAACAATAGCTGACTCGACTAATGTACATCTCTTGAAACATCTACAAAAACATTGTAAAATGTCAGTTTGTTATGCTGTATTTCCATCTTAGTCCCTGTCCTTTCCATGGTTGATCTCCACACATTTTATATTGCACTTGTAACTAGTCGAGTACGCAGGGAGAAAATGAAATTGGATCATCATTACCATCCACTCCACAGGAAATGCTATCAAATGGCATTATTTGTTTTGTTGTGGGTACAAGCACATGGTGAGGTGGTATACCGCAGGTGCTAGATGAGAGAAAAAAGCTGGTTTTTAGCTATTAATCTGACACAGACTGATAGGACTTTGTTTTTAATCAGTGTACCAATGTTGTGACTGACATTAGAAATAATGACTATTGATTTACTACAAAAGCTCAAAAGACAAAAATTCTGTCTCCCAGACTTTTCATGGTTCATTTGTTGTTCAGTTCCACAATTATTTAATAATTACTTCAAGTTTGATGTTTAGTGATTCTGATTTATTTATTATTTTAACTGATGTTCAGTTTTAACAGTCTTCCCACTTCTTAAAAAGAGCAAGCTGATTTTTCTCCGACATCAATGTGATATGACTCGTGTAAATTTACGAGTTGCTTTAAACCAGCGTGTTATCTATACGCATTATAAGCTTTCTGCGTGTATGTTCATGCCGTTATTAGCCCCCTGTCTAACCTGAATCAATGCATCAAATACCACACACACTGAGGGTTAGGGTTATGTGAACCGGAGACTTTGGCGTAAATTAACACTAGGGGTGTGTATTGTTAAGAATCTGACGATACGATACAAATCACAATACTATGATCACGATACGATATATGGCGATATATCATGATACTGTCAAAAAGGCCATTTTTTTTGGCTTGTTTCTGTTTTAAAAAGGATTATTTCTTTTAAGAATTGAATTATACCACAAATCTGCGCAAATACTAAACAAATTTTTATTTGATCATAATGGGATCTGATGCTACATCATAAAACGCTCCTTCGTTAAAACCTAAATTATATTTACATACATTACAGTTCAAGATCCTACTCAAATGTTTATATTCTATTAGTTTTTTTTACATTATTTTTGTGCAATCCCAACAGAGGAACGGTAAAAAGTGCTTTTAGGATGCTTCAAATAACCATTATTTAATAAAACTGTGTTAAATAATACTAATAAAAAAAGCAATAAATAAAAACAAAAATGAACTTTGCTGGATCTGCATTTAAATAAATACCTAAAAACATCAATACAGTAGTTTTTAATATCGATACTGTATTGTGAAATGAAATATTGCAATATATTGTGGAACCGATATTTTCTAACAGCCCTAATTGACGCGATATCAAATGGTGCTGAATAACATGAGAAAGGTCAAAAATGTGTAGCTATACCATACCAAATACCATAAGAACTGGCATGATATAAAACATCATTAATTGAAATCAGTCTGCAGACATGCAAGTATTTCAGGAAGGATGTGCACAAATGATCAGCTAATCCTTAAGTGAAACAGTACATACAGCTGATATTTTTTTTTTTTTTTTTTTTTTTTTAATATTTGATGTGGGATGAAATTTCTGGGAATACAGACATAATGTTCATGGTACTATTTCTGCATGTATAAAGTCTGAAAAAGTGTTTAAAATAAATAAATAAATAAATACAAGGTTTACTTGCAGTTCAAACACTCCTTGGCTGGTTTGTGTTAACGTCATCATGACTATTCCACGCAAATTGGTTTGATTAATCGACTTGTCGAAGTAATTAAAATGTACATCTCTTACATGTACATCTCTTGACTTTAGAGTCAAAATGTTTTTGGGGAGAGACCAATTCATTATTTGTCTTGCTCCAAAACAATTTTAGCCTTTACAAATCTGGTTAACCAAATCCTATTCCTCACAACATCACATCATGTATAAACTGGATCACTAATGTCAGGTAACGACACTAATTACCCCACAACCACACAATCCCAACAATGAAACAGACTTTATACAGATTAAAAACACAACACACACACAAACACAACCTAAGTCTTAATTGCATGAAGGCCTATAACTTAACCTACAAACCCTTGCACTGAGTTGCAGTATATCCATAAACAGGTTTACAGTAAAACACACAAATGTAACGCGTGTCAGCTTTTGTTTTCACTTCCAAATAAGTGCTGAAGATAAGATGAGCTAAACATGACGCTCAAAGTTCCATAAAGGGGAAACAGGAAAGGACAAGATAAAGAGGTTCAGATAAGCAAGATAAGTCTAATAATGGAGGTAGTATTTACTTCAAAAGTCTACGGACACCAAGACTCGGCCTGTTCAGGTGGGAATAACAATAGTAGGAATATTATAGTTGCAGGCTTCCTTTAAAAATTATGTTACTATAACCCCCCCTCCATCCCCCCAAACTACATAAAGAGAAAATATAAATGCAGAGTAATCATAAATTTCAGGTTGCCATGAAAACCTAATCTGTCCACCAATGGCTCTATCTGTATGTGGTGTTGCAGACAGACAGACAGACTAAAACGACTGAACAGACTTGTTACCCTCGTCCAACTTCCCTGGCAGAGGTAACCAGCAGGAGCATATTTTCCTGATTGAGCTTAGGGAGGGGGTATGTGTTGCATTAGACAAATTATTCACAAGCTTTTAGCCTCAATATGTCACATGGGCATATTCCTACTATTTTTAGGCCTTTGTTGGAACCTGCTCTCTCCCACACAAGCATATTCAGCAGCACATGCACCCTACTCCTCCTCCTCCTCGTTCTGACATACACACACACTGACACAGTGACAGTGATTAACCATCTCCATATGGGCATCAATCTAATTTTTCCCCCCGAATGTTGATGGACCAAAAAAAAGTTGTTGTTTTTTTTTTTTTGCAGATGGGGGGGGATAACTGAGGCAGGTTGAGTGGGATGTTTTTTTTTGTTGTTTTTTTTACAGGTAAGAAATCTGAAGTCTGCTCCTGTATGGATGTGTTGCTTTTAATAGCCACCTCGCATGGATGTGGGTTGGCTAGGAGGAGGTCATCGATCAGTCTAGCCATGGGAATGCTCAGTGGAGGAAGCAGGGAGATGGGTGGGACTCCCACGTGAGCATCCTGTTTACAAGGGTGGTCTCCAAAAAGCCTGGATGTCTTGGTAATGCTACAGTAGGGGAAGGAAGTTGTACAGACTTTCATACAGGCATCTTAACTGCTGCAGTACACTCCAGATGTACGAGCCACAGGCCACCTACACCAGAAATATTCTGAGCAGCAGTGATGTCAGTCACAGTGGTCATCCCAAAGTCTACGGGTGATGCACAATGTGTATTTAAAAATAGCAGAAAGGCTCGGCAAGGTGGGTGTGTGTGCTCAGAAGACACTGGTCTATTCCTAGACCTGCTGTGTGTAGGAGCAGCAGTACTACTGTGCGCAGTATGTGTGTTGGTTACTGGAGATGGCTTCCTTCCTCTTCCCCGAGCTCAGGAAAATACTGCTTCCCCTCCACACCGTGCTCCGGTACGTGTTTATGTACACCCAAACTCTTCAAATACACACAGATGTGCACCCACAAACCTGGACCAAGGAGCCTTTACACTCTTTATTTACAGTCAGAACACAAACACATAACCAAACATCAACTGGATGTTTGTTTTATTTTTAAACCGGTTACACATTTTAATTCTGTTTTCAAAATCTTCAATTATAATCCTGATTAAATTTCTTAACTTGTAATTAGTCAGTCATGACTTTACTTTACCAGCCCATTGACTCAGATGCGAGGTGAACAGAATTGAAAAATAAACACATGCATAACGTGCCCTCACTTGAAACCCTCGGCCTTCAGTCCATGCAAAAGACGGACAATGAACTGATGACAATAACCTGCAGCGAGGACCGAGGGTACCCAGACATGATCCAGTTAATGTGGTTAGAAAATGTAGACAGACCTTAAACACAAAGCACAAGTTTGCCTGTAAAGCTGTGCATTTGTATTCATGCTCATGACAAACTTTCAAAACTTTAACAATATTTTATGCAAGCAGCACTAACTATTTTCAGTTTAATTCACAAGTTAAAGCCTGTGAACCATACATAACAGATCGAGAATGAACGTGCAGATGTTGAACAGCTGCTACTGACAGCGTGTGCAACAACAAGAGCTCCCAGGACACCGATTTAAATTTATGGCGCATCTTTAGATAGCGCGACCCAGTGAGGCTGAGGGGAAACAACGTCGAAATGCTCAGCATTACTGTTCTCAGCTGATGTCTCTGCCACGTATTGACAAAGCGGCCTCCCAGACGCCGAGCTGCCAATGTTATCAGTCACTGTTAGTGATCAGCGCCAAAGGCTGACCTCTCTCCATCTATCTCTCATTTAACAAATCGATGCTTCTTTGGTCTGGTTCGTCTTAGTGATAACAAGGACACGTCCCTGGTTAATTACCCTGCCCTGCTAAATGCAACCTGACATCAGCACACCTCCACGACAGGACTGGGCATGCCGTACCGCAGGGCATCGATGACCCACATAAGTCACAGTGGAACACAAGCAAGCGTATTCTTCTTATTCCATAGGCGGTGACAGATGTGATGTACTGTTGGTAAGACGCAGGGAGAATAAATGCTTCTAAGTCCACACCAGGCTCCTATATCTCCACCATCGGCTTCTTCTGTTCCTTTTGAGATTTATCTCTTCTTAGCATCTGATTAATAACCGAACTGCGGGGATTGCACATTTTAAAACTTTATATAGAGGCGCTCTAATGATCTGTAGCACTTATTAAATAATCAAGCACACATTGGAGAAATTAGCTCATAGAGAACAAACTAGAATGGGGGATAGTAAGAGGAGTAGTGACAGAGAAATGAATGTGAGACAGAGCAGGGCCAGCTGTTACTCTGCAACACAAATAGCTGCATCGCCCTTCTGTTATAGATGACACTGACATGCGTGCACACACTGTCAGAATGCATCTACATAAAGGTGTGCGTTTGCAACAATTAAATTATGTGCTTCCTACATCTGATCAGCCACGTCTCTTTGCCCAAATTGCTCGGCTCCTTTATTCGTTTCACCATCTCTCCTCCCTCTGTTTCTCATTCTCTGTGGATGACTTGAGGTGATTACTCAGATTCAAAGTGACAGGCCGTGGTAAGCCAACTGTCTGCTTCAGCAGTGGTTCATGAGCCTTGCTGGAAGGTGGCAAAGGCCATCACGGGTGACAGTCAGCCCACTGCACTCACCTAAAGTGTTCGACATTTTTTGTCACATTACGTCTTACATCTCAGCACCTTTCCACACCCCTCACATGTTAATGCACGGCAGTGAAAAACAACAAATATAATCTTTTTTTAAAGGCAGTCTTCGAGGCCATTTAAACCCCATCATTTCACAGCTGCTGAAAATAGTGATGCTTCATTAGTAGCTAACTTCTTAATCCTACAAAGACCCTCTATAAAAGTTCCCAGATGTTTTCACACAAACAGGTTCTTAGTGATAGATGGGGCTGCCACTCCTCTGGGTCTGAGAAGGTGCTGATGTGTGAAATGTGTCCAGCTGTCCTTTGTGTAAACGTGATAAGAGGACAAGGTATGCGTTTGCATGGGAAATAAGCGACACGTTTGTGCATTATCAGTGTGTGACACTGCATGACACGTGAGCTCACATGTGTACGTTCACTTATATCTGAACTGTGCAACATCATGCAAATTATGAAGAGGGGTCTGTTGAACATTACATTTAAATATCTAGACTCCAAGTGACACCAAAATCTCTGCAGTCGAAACATTAACTAAGGACAAGGGGGAGAGCACTTGGATGACTTTTATCATTTCTGCTGCTGTATTGCTTAAGAATTGCATAATGAGAAGAAACTGAACATTAGTTTCATTCTTCTAACCCAAAGAAACCTAGATGTTTTTGCAATTGACATTTGACTGAAATCAGTTATATTAACACTCAAACTCCTAAGCAGCTGCAGATGACCAAAACTATCTACGAATCTAAAATGTTCAATAACTTTAGAACCACTAATCCTATGAATACATTTACTTAATTCAGGTAGAATGTAGTTTCTCAGCTTTTCACTCATCAGATGTGACTTTTTTGTGATGTTCAGAGCCTCCAAAGTCAACGTGTTAACTTCTGGTAGCTTGTCTTAAGCTACTAAAACCTCTGTAATTTCATAAATGGCACTGGTTGAATACACTTGTTTTTATGTAAAATTAAGGAAAGATTTTTTATTTTTTATATTATCACCTCTGAATAGACTCTGACCTTTTGCGAACATCTACATGATCTGCAAATTAAAACACAGAAAAACTAATAATTTTCATTGAAAAATGCAAAATCCAGAGGATAATATTATAATAAATGGTGATTAATCAATTAGGAAAGATGAAAAGTAGAGAAAAATTCAAATATATACATATATTTTTGGGGGTTTTTAGGGGTTAACCTAAGTGCAGTGAGTTTAGACATCCCGCAGTAAAGTTGCCTTAAAATAAATGTTGTTTGGATGCTGCCACGAGCTAATCACTTAGATGAGTATTAATCTAATTATCCATGCTGTAGCATTCATTATCTCTTTAATTAATAAAACAATTTAAAAAGTATTAAAAATGTAAGTATTTTGCATTTCAGATGAGTGCAGCCACATCTGTGACAGTGTAATTTATTTTATTTATTTATTTATTTATTTATTTATTCTAATGTGCGGGATACAGTACAGAAGTTTAATGAGCCAGGACACTCTAAAACACTATGTACAAGTAATTCTGGATAAGGTAACAGTCATCCCTTTTCTTTGACATTTCCAGAGTGCCAAGATGTGCTTCCACTCCATCAAGGAAAAGCTGAGTGACACTTTGCGCTTCTGTCTCTTTCTGACACTGAACATCCTTCACTTTAAACAGCTAAGCCAAGGTGATGTTTCGTCTTCTCTTCCCCTGTGTGAAGCACTCTCAGCTGGTGATGCCACATACAGAACAGTGGCTCCAGACAAATACGCTGCCTTGGCCAGGGCGACCATGACATGTCCCTCCGTCCTCAGAATGAGGCTGAAGTGGATAATTAATAGTTTGATGGATGCCCTCAAATTCCTATACCTCATTTGTTTTAAGCATGTCACCAGGAAGGACGCAATCGGACAGAAACGCACACACAGACACTGCACAACAAGCCCAGGTCCAGTGAAACACATCCTGAATCCAAATGAGGTCGCAGCCTGCAATATCTTCCCCATCAAACCATTATTACCCTCTGCCCCTGGGGAGAAAGGAACTAAACAGCCTTCTGCTATTAAAGGCATTGTACAAGTCCATTTACCAGGTCAAGGCATTGCCATTCACAACCAGTAGGGGCAGTGTGGGGATGCATATTGGCACAGGGATGACCTGAAGGAGGATTTGTGGTGTGTTCTGTAATGCTGAATTATCCTTTCTTTCTTGAATTTGACCCACTTGCGCACGGAGTTGCTCTTCTGTAATTCTAATTTCGAGAATGATTTAATGCATAGAAGTAAACCACTTCTAGCTACACATCAGGTCACATTACCCTCATGCAACACTATTCAGAAACAGAAACAAATACAGAACAATGCAGAGATATGCAGCTACATCTCACACACCTGACAGAGGGAATGAGGAACTACAAAACGCCGCATCACGAGGGTCATAAATCATGGATCATCACTGCCTAAATGAATGTGTTATGTGCCCTTAAGTGAAGTGAAATATCATTTTCATCGGTAACCCTGTCCTTCACAGTGCCCACCGCACTGCGATCATGCTCCATCAAGTAATTTAATCAATATTCAACAAAAATAGAATGCATACAGCAGACAAAGAGGAGAGATTTGTATTCTGAATGCTTTTAATCGCATATGTTGTAATCAAAGTGTGAAAACCATGATTCTCCCCTGTGACTCCCTCTGTCAGAGTAAGGGTCTGATGCTGACGTACATAGTTATGTGCTTCCCCTCTCTTCTCCCCTTCCTCCGAGCTGTACTCCTGCTGCTGTTATGTAATGAGTGTGGGTTATGAAACCTTACATTGGAAAACACGAGCCAACTGATCGGTTAGAGCACACACGGATTGTTTTCGCCTCTTTGTCTGTGTGTGAACGGATGCAAATGTTGTCACCGTAGTGGACTGAAGTGTCTATGTGATTACTTATGCATACTGTAAATGAGTATGCAGTAAGTGCTTGTGTGTGCTGGGGAATTTAATTGAAAGCACGGGTGTAAATCTGAGCGTGATTCTGGGGCTGCTTGTATTGAGCTCCCAAATGAATTATTTACTATGTTTGTGGGTGAGCATGCTTGTATTAAATAAATAAAACTGGAGATGATGAGGGTCCATATTAGCATGTTGCAGTAAAAGCATGCTGGCGTGGAAAGAACTGAGGTAAGTCGAATGGGGGATGGAATGAAAGAAGGATCTGTAAGATGGAAGGGGATGGAAAAAACAGCCAATGGGAGAAAATAGCTAGACTGGAAATAGTAAAAAATTTAATGGAAAAGGTAAAAATACTATATATACATAACAATGTGGTAAACAGACAGATAAGGGGGAGTACCTCCAGGCATTTACTGTCACCTTGGGCAGAAAAACACACAAGGGAAAAGGGCTGTGAGGCTAAATGAGCTAATCTCAGTCGGCTGTAAACATCGTCATTAAAACCGCTCAAACCCCGAAACTCGACTCTCTTGGGCCAACAAAACTACAAATCCCATAATTGTATAAAATCATGCATGAATAGACATTAAAGGGTAAATATAGTTAATTACAAGCTGCCTTAATTATTCATTGCTGCCAACTGAATGAGATTATAGTAATGACAGTGAGATGGGATCTTGTGTGACGGTGCATTTCTTTTTTTCTTTTTTTTTTTGGTTTTTTCATAAAGGTCATCCTGTTTTGTTTTTTTTTACACTCCCCCTCATCTCAAAAATCACATTGTAATGTGTGGCTTTCCAGAGGAGAAGACCAGCTACCTCTTCTGAAATTAATATCAACAGTGATTCTGGAAGAGAAGCAGGCGTGATAAGTACATTAATTTTTTACTAAAGTAGAAATGCAGATAGAGATATGTGCAGAATGCAGAAGTACTGATGGAACTTCCTCACTCAAAAGTACAAGCTCTGGAATGTACTCATGCTAGAATTAAGAAGTATTTTCTACCTTCCTACCTGCTACTGAATCTAAAATCATGCATATCGTTTTAGATCTCCTCGTTATGGACATCTTTTCTCTGAGATCAAGCCTCCCTCTCTTGTCTAGTCGACATCTCTATCCACCAAGGGGCCATCATTTCAATGTTACCATCCCATCCACTTTGTCCTCCTAATATCAAACCTGATATCAGCACACTATGATGCAGAATAACAAGAACCTGAAGTTCAGGCAGATGCGGCTACTACCATTGAATCACTATCTGTTCATACTATCCTCTTCAAGCAGTTTTGCCAATAATATGCATTGTGAGCTCACATGGACGTTCACATTATCTGATCACACTGACTGGCATAATCTATCAGCGTTCTGTTTTAATCGTACAGCATTTTCTCTGCATCCTGCAGGGTTTCCTTGATAACAAAACAGATGCACACAGTTTCATTCTCCTGTGAGTGGCCCTGACCACGATGCTGATGAAGATCTGGAGTTAGTCATGCAGTCAATGACAGCTCACTACTTCTAATGTGTGCACTACTTGCTAATGCTAAGTACCGTGTGTGTATTAGGAAGTGTAAAATGTAGAGACTGAATTTCCATACGGAGAGCATGAATCAACTTTTTTTTAACCTTTTAATTTTAAGTAAAGAAAGTCGCAGTTTGGTTGTAAAACATTTAAACATTTGATCAGACTGTGGCTGTGCAAACAGAAAGACTACACACCCAAAAGTTGCAGAATTAACATCAACGTAACTGTCTTTCTTCACAATCTGTTCAGTTGCTGAAGATGTCTCTAAAATTCCAACATGACCCGACTGTAGAGATCTTACCCTCTCTTAACATTTTCCACCTTCCTCTTAAAGGTTGAAGTGAAACGTGTATCATGTGCAACAACAGGTGCAGTCCGCCGAGCCATTCCACACTAAACTACATGTTACTTTGCATTCATTACCACAAACTATGACTTTCTTGTAAAATTATTAGTGCTGTCAAATGATACATATTTTTAGATTAATCACAGGGTGGCTGTGGATTCATTTTGATTAAATATCATTCATTGTTAATCTGTATTAATTGTGTTTCATTTTGCATGAGCAAACAGACTCAAGAAAGAAGGGAATATATATGCACTTAATGTGTTCATTAAACACCTTCAATAGTTTCAACAAAATGACTTGAAACAACTGTTCCATCCTGGGGTTTTTTTCCTCATATTTGCATCCAGAGGCCCAATGTGCAAAGTGTCTTCTATCTTTATGGGTTGGTTCTGCTGCCCGTCACTACTGAATCAACTGCCCATCTGTGTGACGTTAACTCTACTCGGACAAAATGCCTGAATTTTGCTTCCAGAGACATTCAGAGCCATTTTTAATTGCATTAAAATGTTTAATCATATTAATCGCAATGATGGATTAATCTGTGTTAGTTAGTTAGTTAATTTTGACAGCCCTAAGAACAGTACAGTACATATGTAGATGATGGTCCAGTTTCAACAGGAAGAAAAACTAGTTTCTAACCAGTAGCCATTGTTTTGATATTTTCCTAAGTCTTTCTGTAGAGAGGTTCCAGGGACATTCTGAAAAAATATATCAAGAATCCCCATGAAAGACATAATAATGTGGGTTTGTGTTACAGTGTTTGGAGTAAAAGTAAAACATAAGAAACATACAGTATTTGTACTTTACTTCCTACCTGTGGATATATGAACACAGCATAATTTATTAAAAGCATGGTATTCTTTTAGGTCTTTAAAGAATAGTGTTGCTGGTAATTTCAACATGTTTTGTACAGTTCTTCCTATTCATCTAATGTGACCTGTAATAGTCTCATAATAAAGTGAAAATAATGTCACAGATGACCTATTCTTCCACACAGCTTTTTATTTACAAGCAACACATCACAATCACTATATTCATTTGACTTGTCTTCAGCCCAGAGATTCACTGAGCTTTCTCACGGTGTCACGGCTTCAGCTTCAGGGTGAAACGGAAAAAAAGGTTACGCAAATGCACATGGACGGCCTGGGAAGTTAAAAGTAAGGGGGTGATGGGACACGCTGATGAGCTGACTCACCGGGTACAGCGTGGAGGCAAAACCCTGTGATGTCCAAACATTTAGGATTGGACACTGACAGCTGTGGAGTTTGACAAAGGGGTAACCTGTCACGCCGTAGTGCAAGTATCCTTCGTCTGGATCACGGACAATAGCTAGGGGTGTGTATTGGCAAGAAACTGGCGATGTGATACAAATCACAATACTAGGATCACAATACGATATATCACGATACTATTAAAAAGGCAATTTTTTTTGTTTGTTTCTGTTTTTAAAATGATTATTTCCTTGATGAATTGAATTACACCAGAAATATGCACAAATACTTAACGCACTTTTATTTGGTCACAATAGGATCTAATGCTATATCACAAAATGTTCCTGTGTTCCAACTTAAATTATATTTTACGGACATATCAGTTTAAGACCCTCAAATGTTCATATTCTATTAGTTCACAACATTATTTTTGTGCGATCCCAACAGAAAAAAGTGCTTTTCGGATGCTTCACATAACCCTTATTTAATAAAACAGAGTTAAATAATAAAAAATAATACATCAGCGATAAAACAATAAAAACAAAAATGAACTTCTGCTATATCTGCATTTGGATAAATACCTAAAAATATCAAATACCAAAAATATCAATACAGTACAGATACAATATTGTGAATGAAATATCACGATATATTGCAGAACCGATATTTTCTAACAGCCCTAACAATAGATATGTGTTGTGTAGTTACATGCTTAATGACTCCAGACCACAGCATTCCACAGATCTTAATTAACTGATATTTAATGGGCTGGGGAGTGCGGCTTCTGTCAGCGAGTACAGCCTCTCATGACATGACCACATGCATCACATACAGCTGTAGTCACTTTGAAATCCTCACAAATATCGACCGTGTTCAAAGACATGCCAATACAGAAAGAACACATTTCCTTCCATATTCTAAAGCTCAGGATATTTTTAAAAAAACGAAACTGTCACAATGTATGAAATACATTTTAATCAACGAGGCTTTCTTGCCCTTTTCTCCCCTTTTCTACCAAGCAAGAAAAGATGATGGTGCCCTCAATCACTTTCTGCAACCCTTTAATATCTACACAAAAGTGTCAAGATGTACTCTCTGTCAAAACCTCTGTTTATGTAATCCTGCTCCGCATAGATTGAGTTCAAATGCATGACAGACTTCACCAGCGTGGAAGATGATAGCTCTTTCATGTAGGAAAATAATGAGTTTCCAGCAGGTCATGAATGCGTGAGAATCAAATGGGTGGCTGCGTTTTCACATACAAAATAAAGCAAGCCTGCACACGTGTGAACCGAGTTACTGTTGTGTGATAGTAAACTGGCAGGGGAACCAGGGTGCCCAGTTATGTAATGTGTCTCTTCTTTGCTTGCTCGCTCACACATAGGTTATGACCAGAAAGGTTTTGGCTGTGTGAGTGCATATTTTAATATTTCAGACAGCTACAACAAAGTCCGGCCACCTTACACTTCTTTGACTTCACTATTTCTCGTCTTCCTTCGTCTACTCCCTGCTGTAGATAATGCCAGGCTCTAACATCTCCAGATGTTTACCAGACTTCCTGCTTTCTCACTGCTTTTATTTCTCTTCCAGCCAGTCTTCCTCATGACCTGACCTCTCTGTCTTCACATCCTTACAAAGCAATAGCCTTCTTTTGAAATATGTCTGGGGGGGGATCCCTCTGCTTCAGATATCCACTCGAAGCACACAGAGGTCTGGGATTGCCACTCTGTACATTACAAGTCTTTTTGGCCTCTCCAAAGTGGAAGAGAAAAGAGAACAGCACTATTAGCGTCCTTTTGTTGCTCTGTCCTCTTCTGCATTTACAGCTTTCTCTCCAGGCCCCAGACGGGCACACCCATCCCGGTAGCCCCACCCACAGCCCTCCACATGCCAGCGGTCCCTGCAGTGTGTCCTCAGCACAGCCTGTGCCATCATGCTCAAGGATATGCTGTTGACAGCTATGGGTCACTGCAGTCCAGGCACAGGGTGGCACACACACATACACACACACATACACTCATGAATGATGCAGCATTTGCCTTCAGTCTTACAGCTCTCTCACTAACACAGGGACACATAATCAGACCGGCACACAGGAAATGCATGCACAATGACACGAAGGCGGTCTCCGTCCTGTAGTAAACACACAATCAAAGCAAATCCTAGAGGCCAACAAACAATTTATGACAACAGTGGTGATAGATGCTCTGCCTGGAGGATGAGTTAATGTAGGTAAAGACTGAGGCACATATGGCTAATATGACTTCCTTTACAACATACTGTATGTAAGCTCATAGCTTAATCAATATAGCATGCCATATGGAGCCTGGATAGAAAACAATGACTACAACCATGACTCACGCTTGTTATTCATGCATCAGTGCAACTTCAGATTAGCGGAGAAATGAATAGTTACTCAGTTTGTGTGCCGACAAGGACAATTTTAATAGTCTATTAAAGGCCATTTGTTGGACAGAAATGAAAAATTATAGTTTCACCCTCTTTAAACTTACTTACATATTAACAAGCTTATAACCTGAACATGAAAACTAGAATTAAAAGGTTCAAGATATGGAAGATTCACACATGTGAGACGTGCGTAAATGTTACATGTGTCATTCCTTTTCTAATACTGCCTCAGTTGTTTGCATCCATGTTGTAGAGGACCCACATTAGTTACTCTGCAAAAATCTTTACAAACACTTCAAAGTTGCTTAGTGCCTCTATTCTTCTCCTCTACAGTAGCAACAGTGTGCAACACTGACAACTGTAATTGGTTAAAATTAACTAAGAGCTCCCAGCATAACACAGACTCCAACATAAACTTCATGTAGGCATGTCTCCAACTTACATATGGAAATTATAATATTCATTATACTTTTAAGAAAATGAATGAAATCAAACTGAGCCTGGCAGTATTTAGAAGGAAATAATGGTATGAATAAACTGCATTTGGAATGATGAGGCAAGAAGTAATGGTTATATAACTTTGCATT
>JAQQZY010000010.1:19659060-19686102 GCA_030068375.1 Ostorhinchus rueppellii | reverse complement strand
ATATATACACTCATCTTTCAGGACAGGACACTGGTTACTCATCAGCAGCATTACACTGTCACTTAAGGCTGTTGCTAATGGCCTGTGTACGGTGTTGGTCTGCTTTTGGAGCTTACTACACCACCCTGATAGACGTTCAGCACCTTATATTGTATGGGGGGCTTAAAAAGAGTTAAGCAGAGAGAAAAAAAAAAAAAAAAAGACAGAGAAAGGAATACGGTATTGTCATCTTAAGCACCAGTACAATAACCCCCTCCCAGACGGAGAGGTTTAAGCTTACCCACCTAGCATTCAACCCCCCTGGGAAGTGCATCATGGGAGGGTGAAATGTGAGAGCGAGGGATGAAGGGAGAGCAGCGATAAAGGAGCGGGCTGACAACACCTCCCTCTGATACCAAGGCTAAAGAGGCGAGATGAGAACACTAATTGGTAAGCTAGAGAGGGTTGGATGTTGCACAAAAAAAAAAGCAAGAGCAGAATTGTGGCGGAAAGCGCATGCATGCGAACACACTTATGCAAGTTTATGGGTGTGTGTCTGTTTTATGTGTATGTCAGTGATTAATTAGCTTGCAGGGACTCCCGCCTGTTTGTCGCCCTGTTCATTTGTACCACTGCATTAATAATGCCTGCCACTGACAGAAATGAAGTGGAGAGATTTTACATTCAGCGCCCGCCATTCACAACCCTTCATTCTTTCTCTCATCATTCTTGCAGGTCTTTTCACATGATCAGTCATTTTCAATGTTGCTTTTAACCAATGGTGCTTACCGAAGCGTCTCCTGTTCAATGGTAAACAAATTTTCTTACAGCGAATGTGACATCCACTAAGACAGAGGGCATACAGCAACAATGTCCAAATATTAGCCTTTTATGAAGCAGAGAATGCAAAAAATAATGAGAACGACTCATGTCTATCTACAGGTAAATATTGTTCATAAAATGTTTTTTTTCTGAAAATAAAAGCAGATGCAGACCCAAACTTGGGTTTACATTAGTACGAGACTACTCAAGTTAATGAAAGGACACAATGTACCCATTTAACAAATAAATACAAGAACTATACAGAATACCAAAGAGGTCCAGGCCCAGTTATCAGAAAAAGGGACTGAGTATATTTCTCCATCAAGTGAACATTTTGATAGCTTAGTATTCTTTTGACACCCTAGGCTTATTTTCTAACTAACTTTTAGCATAATATGTCCATTATACATATAATTTCATTAAGTCTACCATATCATTTAGTACTACCTGGCTGGAGGGAATAATGATTTAAAATTATGTCTGTATTATGCATATAAATCTCCATAATTGAATCTTATATTTTGAAGTTCAAAAATAGATGCTTTCAGACAAACCTTGCAAAAACTCCACCAGTGAAGGCCAGCTCAGAAGTCCATTAAAAATAAAATGTAAAGGTCACAAAAGAGCAAAGCTGCAAAAGATAATCAGGTGGATAATTGTGTCACAGTGCTGGGTCAAATATTATTCTATGACATTTGCCAACTTTTGGGCCGTGTGGGTCTGTGTAAATCCTTATTCAACAAATGTTACAATGTGCATTAAGCACCTAAAAAGCGTGCGCTTATTTTACAACCGACAACCCTCAGTCATTTTGGCGCAGATCCAGGGATTAGTGTCGTCACACTCCTCAAAGAGCAAGATTAATTGAGATAATAAGAAAAATGTTAAATTACAGGAATGCCTGAATTATTCCATTTGCCAGCAAAATTCCCTTTCAATCTCCTTCTTACAAACAGCCAAATTACTAAGCAGACACCACCTTACATGTCATTCATGATGTCTGCGTTAATGACAGAAGAGCAGCAGCATCACACAACTAAAGGTCAAAAGGTGTGTCCGACTAAAACAACAGCCAAGACTAATTTATTAGACTTTGTGTCCTGTGTAAGAATTATCTCTGAGCGTGATAAAATGTTCCACAGTGCGTCCCGAACACCTGATATCGTCAACATGTCAACGATGTTTTTAACAGTCAAAAGATAAAATAGTGTTTGATTTGAAAGGATGACACAGCAGCTTCTTGATGTTCACAATGAACAGATGTGATTTTATGTAGTATGCGAGCACTGAACATGTGCTGTGCAGAAAAGCAGATTCATGTGGGCAGCAGCAGCGTTTTCATAGATGCAGGACTAGAATAGATCGCAGAGAAGCACATCTGAGCAGTGGAGTGAGCGATAGACTGGGTGAATACCACAGCAGTGTACAGTAATATTATGAGGAGTGTTTGTGTGTGATTGGAGGGATGAATATTCAGCTGGGCGGACTGAAAAGTGCAGTCTGCTAGAGGCTCCTGTCTGAACTTGTTTTGCTTCGAAACAAGGAAATGAGAGTGAAGCAGGGGGAAATATTTGTGCCACTTAAAATCAGAGATACACCACAGCTGGCACAGAAATGTACACATCTTAATCATTTGACTCTTCTGATGCTCTTCATGCATTCACTCTGCAACAAACCGCCAGAAAATGTGTCCCAGCTGATTCCAGAGTCTCATTCATCAAAGTGTATTAAGCATGATGCCAGACATTTGCCTTTACAGTAGCAAAATGTGGTGACAATGACATAACTTTACTTGTGCTGCAATTATTAGCTGCTAATCCAAGATGAAAGGCAGTCAAACCAAGTTTTCCTGAGGGTAGACCACAGGCGCAGAGATAAGCACATCGTTGTTATTATTTGTACTTAACCTCTAACGCCATTCATTATCAGGGGCTATGAAGGGCTCTCATCGCTTAGCTCTATCTGGCAGTGATCCACAGGGATGATGCAAGCACCCGAGTTGTTCTGAGACATTTTTATATTAAAAGACTGCCGTGTTGTAGAGTGAACAAAGCAGGGCAATGAGGAAAAGAGCACAAGCAATATTAAAGTACAAACAAGGGTCTTTATTATTTGGAGTTCTGTGAGCATCTTCTTACATAAAGGGTTAAAAATACATGTAAGTTCTAGGCCTGTCACAATTATTATACAATTGCCTTACTGCAGTTATTTGAAATAACAGCAATTATTTTGTAGAACTGTGATAATGGCCTCACATATAAATAGATTTGAGTGACACTCTTAATAATACTGTTTCTGTCATCTTGTTAGGCTTAAGTTCTATTGGCACCCATCATTCTAAGTAGTATCTTTGCATATTTTAGGCTTTTGCAAGTAATTTATGTCAGATATGCCCCATGCAAAGGCAAACAGAAATGTTCTTTTCTTCACATGCCCCTGTGTTCAATGCCAAAAAAAAAAAAAGACAATTCTTGTTCTTTATAAGGTGCACTGTTTTTGAATAAATAAACGATTATCTGGATCATACTATACTGTAATGTTATCCACAATTGTTTATATAACAATTCACCATCAACTAAAATTTCATTATCCTGACAGACCTAGTTAGTTCATCTAACATCTGACGTTATTTGGCAGCAGATGCCTTTGGGTAATTGAGAAGGAAGTCGTCCATGAAGACAGCAGCTACAGTCAGTTGTCCTATAATCCTACAGAAGGACAGGCCACAAAGTAATCAGACCCCAGATCTGTGGTTCAAGCGACAATCAGTCCAGTTCAGAGCAGAGAGAAAGGACAGAGAGACAGAGAGGAAGGCTTTCACACAAGAAGAGTGAGGCAGGGTGAGAGCGAGAATTAAAGAGCTGTGCTCTCTCGATGATGCACAGGGACAGGACGAGTGAATGAATGAGATTGTGATGTTGTTGCACATTCCCTCGGCCCCACGTGCTCACTTTGCTCTTTCTTTTCCCCTCTCCCCTCCTCCTTTGCTTTCCTTTTCTTTTGTTTTGTTTAAAATTTAACAAGGTCTGGAACAGTGGAGGGCTGAAGCGGGCATCCGGGGTGTTTTGGCTCAGCTTTATGTCACATGCAGGGGCCATGTGAACACAGTGGCACTGAGAGAAAGGGGGGTGAGGGGATGCTGGGGTGGGAGGGCAATGAGAGACGGATAGTGAGGGGGGAAAAAACGGAGAAGTCTTTAACCAGAGGAACTGGGAAACTGTCAGATGAAAAAACTCCAAGTTAATAACAACTGTATTTGTTGGAGACAGCGCAAAAGAAACAAGGACTACAGAGACCATACGACTGGCCAACAGAATAATGAGGCAAAGGAGGCAGAATAAAACGTAAAGTTGAGACACAAAAAAGAGAATAAGAGTTCATTTCATTGTGAAACGTATGGCAGCTTGTCTTTTTTTTTTTTTTTTTTTTCTAGGACCCAAATACTTATTAAAGCAAGCAGCTAAAGCAAGTTAGATGCAAATTTCCATGTTAATGATTGAGACTGGATACACATGCACTTATGTCTCCTAAAGCTGGACTTTACGCTTCACAGATTTCAGACAAACTACCTTTTAACTAAGGTTAAAATGATTAATTTAATGCAACCAATATAAAACAATATTAAATTAATATAAATTGTGTTTTAGGAATGAATTTTCAGATTTAAAAACATTAAATAAGCACAATGCTAAAGGACACAGAACTTAAAGTCTTATTCATTAGATATATTGCAGACAATATCAGACTGGATGGTCTGACAGTCACTGTTGTTATGAGTTTACCTTTTTTAAGAATGATTTGTTGTGACTGTATCAGCAAATACAAACTGTGCTCAATTAATCATATTGTAACTGAAGATACAGAGCTGTTTGTGTATGTAATGGATGTGACTACGTCCTTTCATTTGCCTTTCTCTTGAAGGACACACCAGCCAATGAGGAAGTTGGAGCCCTATGCTTCAGCATTTTTTTTTTTTTGAGAGATGTACTTTAAACTAGGTCATTTCATATCAACAACTCTGTCCCTTTCTATTAGAGCAGAGTCCACAGAGACAAGCTCAGCTCCACCCAAACACACCTTATCAAGCTGTGTCCAGATGACACAAACAAAGATTTTGGTAATACTCTGTATTCTTTTCAGACAATACTATTTGCAAAACACGCCATCTGTTTAGCCTTTTGTTTGAGCAGGGACAAGAAGGAATGCCTGAAAATATCCAAATCAAATAAATAGCTGCCTCAAAACTTGATTCTTTGCATTTGCAAAAGCATGTTAAAGGAAAGGAAATGGATAGAACTAGGAATAACAAACACAATGCCAAGTATGCTCTCTGGAGAGTCCGGCTTTGTAAAACAAATCAGTGCAAGCGCCACTGGAGTGGTGGTATTTAAAAACCTCCCATTCAGGAACTGACACAGTTCTGTCCTGTACACTAGCAGGCAAGGAGGCCTTGTGTTCCCTCATTGGGAATTTTTGGGCCTCTTTAACGCTGAGAGTTACAGATGTTGTCTGGTATTAGACTGTGCGGCTGCTGATCAAAGCTGCAGAGAGTGAGCCCCTGCTGGTCTGTCTCTAATCCCCCTCATGCATGTGGTCAGGGTAGGGGCCGGTGCTCTGCTCTGGGACAGTGAACTTACACCATGACCCTGTGAAGGGGGAACCTTTTACCCCCTCCACCCGCCCTACCCCCAAAGCCTTGCTCACAACGAGCAGCCCCTTGAACTCCTCTGAGGTTTCTGGGGAGAATTCGGCAAGGGCAGTCTGACAGACAGCTGAGAGGCCAGGCTGCTCCCATAGGGTAGGAAACACTGTTGCCCTTCCAAACCCCCTTTCCAAAGTCTACATCTCGTGCCAGCAGGCAGACAAGAGTGACATATCAGCATGACATTGTTTAGCCTTAATTCTGGTGCTTACCACAAAGCAATTTCCAACATATACCAACCCTCAGTTTCCATTTTTACTAAACCAAACAACTGTACACTAAAGAGTGCAGGAGCAAAAAGGCAAGATGGCAAGAAGGTGCTTGTAAATGCAACACACCTGTAGAATTCATGACATGTACAGATGAAAAAAAAGCAATGAGTTGGTCATTTTTGGCTTTTATTAACATTTTTAAAGGAGAATAATGAGGGTGACCAGTAATTCTTGGAATGAAAAGCAATAAGCTTGGGAGCGATAAAGAGATATGAGAAGATAAATGGAAACTGTCAGATGGTGTGAGGGAGGAGGAGATGCGAGGAAAGATAGCAAGAGGAGAGGGAGGGGGATCGATCATAAGAGAAATTGAGAGAGGGAGGAAGATTCAGCGAGAGAAGAGGAGGGTGGGAGGATGTCAGCCAAGAAGGCAATCTATATTAGACAGAAAACAGTTCCCCTGGCTTTAACTGCTACGAGCTGACACCACTATCCTCTCAATGTCTGCTTCAATAGAAGCGCACACACGCATGTGAATCCTTAGAGATGCGCACATCCAGCTCAGCATCGGGGCTGCGTGGCCACATTCCATTTAAGACCACTTCTACACGTGTGGCTTGCACGTGAAGACGCATCAAAATACATATTCTAGTCAATGCTCAGTTTTATCTTAGGCACACAAGCGCACTATGCAACAACCTGAACACACACCGACACATGCGCATTGGATTTAAGCTCTGGAACGTGTGAAATCTGATTATACAATTACATTATGAGTCAGCAACGGGCCATTTAGAAAGACCATTAGCTGTCAGGCGAGGACATGGATGTGAGAAAGGATGACGCAGCCGAGTGCCTCACTTCTCCAAGTTCTCCCGGGTGCGTTTGTATTCATTGAGACATGCTACTTTTGATATTCTAAGCTATGTTTCACAAATATAAAGGAAAGTGACACCTGAATATAGCATTTCCTTAATCCGTTCTGACTGGTAAAACATCATTTAAATAACAAAACGCATTCAAAGTAAACCAGTGGGGAATTGTGACCGAACAAAACAATGACACATCAGTTTCAATGTTTTCGTAAAGATACAAGTGAGAGTTCGGGACCAATCTGGCATGCTGACTGTACGGAGACGACGACGCGGCACAGGCAAGACAGAGTGAGCGGTTCTCTGCTTAATAACTGCTACACAGAGCCTGCTGGAGAATGCTGGGAGCTTCATTAAGCCCTTAAACCCTGCAGAGTCCTTTAAGTCATCACGTCACCAGCCACTGCCTCCTCAGAGAATGCCTGAGGTAAAAGCAGAAAGATATGTGGAACTGAGAATCCTCAATGCTTTTAGTGGCTGAACTATCACTCATTAAAAGCCGTCTTTTAAGCGTCAACATCTTATATCTACACAGAAATACACACACCTGCGTAAGACGTTGAGATTTTGTGTGTTTGATTTGAGCGCATTTATTTTTAAGTGAAACGATAATAAGACGTCATTCAACAATGTGGCAGGTCATTCAAAGATTTAAGGATATTGTATCAGGCAATGACCAAAATAAATTAATTACAATAAAAAAAATTAAAAAAAAAAAAAAAAAAAGCAATAAAATATACAGCATCTCTGATTATTTGCCAGAGCTTCCAGGTAGGTCCTAAAGTAATAAAGAAGAGTAATTATTTTAATTTAGCCAATCAGCATCTGTAACAGTGCAATCACTGCAGAGCAAACGATATTGAAGTGATGCAATAAGACTGTACATTACTGAAATGACCTCATTCCCAATACTAACTCTGAACACATAGTAAATTTATAACAACCTCTACTTCTTTAGACATGTGCACATTCTGACAGGTAAAAAAATAAATATTCATACAGTATCCAACTTTTGTTACATAAAAAAACAGGGCTGTTATTTGCAATATTTCATCAGATATCTCTGCTTTTCGCAAGTTCTGCATCAACAATTCTTCCTGCCAAGTTCACCTTGCTGGCACACACTGACAACCAACATGGGAATTACCTGAAAATTGGGTGCAGCATGCTGAAACTGTTATCGACCCTGACTCTGCTTCACAGGAGCTGGAGCTATAAACCTGCATGGAGCTGAAAGGAATTAATACCTTGATAGTTTCTAGGCCAGTATATGCCAGTAGTCATTAATTTCACTCATAAAAACAGGCCAAATCTTAACACCACTTTGGATTTACAAGGAACTGCTTTTAAAAAGCAAACATTTTAACTTTAATAGGGTACGGAGAGAGCTCACAAAAAAAGAGTGAGTATGCTGAAGTACACGCAGGCCTAGATGAGAGTTTGCAAAGCTGAGTAGGCTAATGAATCTAAATTATTTAGTGTGCTGCTTTGGTTTGGTTAAGAACTCTGGGTCCTCTGCCTCTAGGGAAACCCTGTGCCAGTGTGTGTTAGGGTTCAGTATGCCATTTCCTTTTCTCACAAGCCTACACACACACACACACACACACACACACACAGTAGTACCTCTGGGTAAAGGGAAGAGAGCCATCGAAGCAGGGGGCAACTTCATTACCTGCTAGGCCGAGGATCTCCTGTCTACAGAGCAGCAGTCTTATTACTACACTGACCTGTAACCTATACTTTTACCAGGATGAGCAATTAAATCATGGCTATGTCACAATGTAGACTCGGGTAAACCTGCTCAACTCAAGTCTCTTGAGGAGGCTTACTAGCTTATTTTATTTACAGCTCTGTCATTTTGGGTCTGCCAGGAACAGAATGTGCACACATATTGATTATATGAACTTGTGTGTGTTTTTTTTTTTTCCTCTTTTTCCTTGTCCTCAAACTCTTAATAAAGCTGGCTGGGCATTACAAGAGGCTCCTGTGTGGGCAGCTCTGAAAGGATCACTCGTCAGCCTGCCAAAGCGGACAGCGGCCCTTTGATCTAGGCGGGCTTCTGTACATGTGTATGTGTGTGTTCGTGTGCCTAGCTGGGTGAAGTGAATTCTCTCATCTGGCCATTTCAGAGTCTGTGCACTCAAAGCATGACCTGACCCCTTCAAAGTCAGACTGGCCTCGGCATTGTCCAAAGAGTGTGGCGAGATGCACCATGGCGACTCTATGCCTCGACAGCCTCATCTCATCACCTCCCGTCTCACTAATCGTGTTGAGTGCTGAGTACCTCATGTGTCTCTCTTATTAAAAAGGTGCACTAGAGTTTGCTTGCTGCTCATATACTGCACTTGATATCTAGGTAAGAAATTAAAGTTACACAGTGCTGTCTTACAGAGGAGCCCAACAATAAAAGAGTTTAGATACTGGACTTCCTGTATCAAAGACCACTTTGCATGAGCGGGCCTATAGACAAAAAGGCCTTTAGTGCGACTGAGGTCTACAGTTGTGGCAGCTGCGCCTGAATAGCCGCCAGCAACTCAGCTGAGGCTGGGCCTATCTTCACTATCTGGGTAGGACAACCATTCAAAGTCAGCTCAACATGTGTCAGCATCGTATCCCCTCATACAAACTACCCCCCGCCTCCCTCACTCCACTTCCTCTCAATGACGTGCCTGACATTCTAGAGGAGCCAGCGTACATTCCTCACATGCTTTCATCATGTAAGGGAAGGGGAGGAAGAGCTGGCTAAACATGTCACAGTGCTGCTTGCTTTTTACAGAGCTTGTGCTAGTGCATTTATGTGCGTGATCATGAAGAGCATGTCACTCCCATTAACCTTAACTATCCTTTCATGTGGCTGAATGAGAATTAGGCCTTTTAAGACTGTGACCTGGGTGTTGACGGCGGCTGGGGAGAGAGCTCAGGTGACCACAGTTAAGCTGTCTCACATGGGATATGGGGGCGTTGGCCTCAGGAGGGGCATCAGGGCTCCTTTTGCACACATTCAGCGGCTGCTGCTTCTCTTGCTCAGCTGATTGCACACTCTCACACAGGATTCAATTGTTTTCCCTAAATGCACATTTATGCACGGTTATACAGCCTGCCATATGATGCTTCTCAGTTAAATCATTCTAGCATTACCTCAAGCAAACCAAGAGTACAATAGGTCATAAAACACATGTGACTAAATGTGAACCGGAGCACATGTAGCCATTTCCAGTTTTGTATTGAGTGACCTCTAGTTCAACAGCCTCTCGGGACAGGAAGCTAAAGAGTGTTAGTCGCTCTCTTTCTCACACATTAGACTTTAGACCCAATAAGCAGCTTCTTCTCCACAGTCCCAACCAGACATACTCCTCTCCCCCGTCCCTTACCATCTCACTTCCCTTAGCTACGACAGCAGTAGTGGAGGCAGCATCAGTGAAGAAAGGGGCTTCCTAAGCTTTGGAGGAGCATGTTAACCCAGCTTGGCAGGGTGTTAGTTAGTGTGACAGTAGCTGAGCTGGATGCCAATAGTACAGGCACTGTGCAGCATCTCAATGACCAGAATTCACTGAGTCCACAGAGAGGGTTTATGGTCCTCTCAGCCATACCGCTCCCACCCCTACTCTCCATCCAACCACAAAGGCATTCAGGCTTTTCATTAGGATGATAATGGGGCAAAAGCCGGAAAGGGCCCCATGTCTGTGCACCATAAGTTGTGGTGATGGCTTTGTGGCGATGTCATGCGTGTCCATGGGAGCAGAGTGTGTTGGTACAGTCCAACAAAGACAGTCAAGGCCAAAAGAAATGAAACAAAAAGAAATGGATCTAAAAAATTTAAAGGAACTCCCAAAAGCAAGGTACATCTGACAAATCATTTGCCTTTGGATGATGACCTCACTCTTACACATTTATGTCACCACAGTTAAACCTAAGCGTAGTTAACTGTAACTGTGAAGCAAGTTTAGGTTAATGACTTTTCATGATTATTTCATCATTGCTAGAACAGCTAATAGAAAAAGTCGACTGCACTCATCTTGTCTGACAGCATTCTAATCTAACAGAAATATGTGGTCCAGTGTTCTTGGGGATTGTCCAGTGTACAAATTAAATATGCACCACTACCCTCCTACAAATAGCATCATTTGTCTAAAGAAAAAAAAAAAAAAGCTCAATTGTTAAATAAATACAATGGCACATACACCTGCATGAGTGCACTTGTCTCATTCCGTGATACAGGTTGACAACCTGTTACTAAATTACAAGTCTAAGGATTAGCAGTGTCTAGAGTCTAGACTGCAATGTGCAAATATTGAGGCCCTAATTAATCCAAAAACACATCAAAACCTGGTGCACTGTATCTGGACGCAAAAGTTCAAATACTGGTGAACGTCTTACCTGCATAAAAACGTAACAAGGAGCCAATTTCTGTGTTAAGCCCTTCTTCTTGAACTCTCCATGGGTCCTTAAATCCAAGCTTAAATAGAAAGTCATTCTGAATCTGCAGAGGCCTCTCATCTGGGCTAAGCCTCCTGACAGCTTCACCATGCAGCTGGACATATAATGTGGGGATGGAATCACAAGAATCTCCATTGTGGTCAACTGTCAGCCCAGATTTTATAGCACCTAGGCCAGAGCCAGGATCTTGGATGTCAGGTGTATTACCTGTAGAACAGGCTCTTGACAATGAGCCTGCACTACTGCTGGGTGGCAGACTGCCCAGACTGTGTGGGTTGTGTCTGCTATCTGGCCCCATATTGTTTGTCATGTCGTTTAAATGTCCTATGTTGCACTGTTTGTAGTTGGCAGAGACAGCACTGATGCCGTTGGTGTGGTGTTGAGAGATGGGGTCCATACTAGTACTCGATGTAGGACAGTCCAACTCCAGTTCGTCCGATGAGCTGCCATACATGTCATGGCCCTCTGTGGCACTGTCAAATGAGGGGCTGAGGATGGATGCCTCTGTACCCAGAATCATGTCATCACTGAGGGAGTCCCTGTGCTCGCTGAGCCGGGCTCCAGAGCTAAGGTCATCAAATGCACTACTCTCCACATCTGAGCCAGAATTTAATCCATAGCTGTCTGCACCATTCCTGTGTTCTGAATCATCGTCATTAGGGGTATCCATGTTAGAGTTTGAGTTTAAATCTGACAGTGAACAGGTTATATTGTCTTGTGACTCTGATTCAGGGGTGAAAAGTTTCCCATCAACGTCCTGTTGCTTTTGCCTCTCATTAGCATTCTCCATTAGCAGCAGTCTCAACCTGTCACTTGGATGCCCCCTTACTTCTGTGGAATCCAGGGGAGCCAGGTGGGTGCATTTTAGACTTGACTCGTCGTCCACCTTGCACGGATCATCATTATACTCATACTTCACGTTGCAGTTGCCATTTTGGTCAGTCTTGGGGGGGTCTTTACAAAAAATGCGCATAACTGAACTCGACTTACTGCAGAGTTTACTCAGACGAAGCGCCACCTCGCCGGCTGTGGTGTCCAAAGTGCAAAGGACCGGCCTGGGATATGACGGCGTAAGTCTGTCGTGGACGTGTATGGAGCCCCGGTGGAGATCGGTTCGCACCCACTCGCGATCCGCGGGCTGCAGCTGCATGTTCTGTCGGTGTTTCAGCAGAGTCTTCCTATCCAGACTCCGGGTATGTAAAGACGCAGAGGACAGGGCCGAGTTCATCTTGGCGCCGCAGGCGGCGGTGACAGCTGAGGTGGTGGTGGCTGCAGCTGCGGCGGAGAGGTTCCTCTTCAAGCGTCTCCGTCTCAACAGGAGAGAGCTGGAGTTGTTGGATGAGCCCCGGCCATTCGACGCCACAGTTCTGTTTGACGCACTAGATCCCGCTGTAGAGGCGGCATGAGAAAGACTATCCCCGTTCTTCGCATCTACGCGGGAGGGTGCTAAATGTCCACCGCCATCATCGGCTGGAGTCCCCCGGGCGATAGACAGACCACTGGGCTTCTTCATTAACTTGGTCGCGCCTCCATCAGACGCGCCATCCTCAGCGACAGCCTGCACACTTTCCATCTCTGCCAATGAAAAGTCCCCCACTCAAAATAAATAACGGTGCGCACTTGGTTACCTACAACCTCTACATTTAAAAGCCTCAATAAGTGCCCACCGTGGTAAATGTCCGCCAAATGGGCGGTGTTGCTGACTTATCCCACTAGTAGTCATTCACTTCTTGCCTCCTTTTCCCAGTCGGGGTCTTCTCCGCTGCTCCTAAAAACATTTTACCGATTGAATTCGCTGGGAAGAGGCTGGGCGCGCAGGGACAGATCAGGGCGGAGACGTGACTGTGCGTCCCATTTGGACCGAAATACAGTGCTAGAATATGAAATGAACGTCGGCCGACCTCCTACGCAAATACTGGCTGATATATATTCATGAGGAGGACACAAGATGGGGTCGCTAACAACAACGCGGTGGATTGTGTGAAGTGTAGTGCGCTGTGGCTTATCCATGCAGCGGCTGCGTTGGCGATCAGAAATACATTACCCAGAAACCTTTGCTGTGGTTTCAGTCAAGTGAGGCGGTGAACAGATGAGAGGCGTAAACACAGCTCGACTAAAATGTTTGGTGCTGAGGCTCACAAGTACGTCCCCTTATCTGGTGCCCTCTTATCTCTACTTGCTACCTGTGTGTTAACAGTAAAAGAAATACCGCATTGCTATAAGTAGTAAAGCACGGAACATACGCAAGTCGTCAAGTGTCAGCTGTTGAACGTAAGAAACTAACTTTCAGACACGAACCGGACGCTTCTAATGACATAATTCAACTAAAGTGACCATATGTTCCATTAATAGACGTAGAATATTTCTGTATGATCTCAACTGTACGGCTAATTATCTTAGACTTGTGGTGACGAGGCAAATAACTTCAGCACCATCTCATCAGGACGCCATTTCACAAGGCCGTACAGACCCCGGCACGCGCTGCCTACTCACATTCTATTGTATTTATCGCCATCTTGTGGTGTAAAGCACAAAGTTTGGCCAAACTTCCTCCTGTTGAGGACACAGTGACCCAGCACAAGCTAGTGGTGTCAGCTTTGAGGTGACTGCTAGTCGAAATGGGTAAGCCTGCATATATGAGAGCCAGGAAAGTAAACGATTTGGCTTTTTTTAACATTAAATATTTGTCTTGATTGGAAAAAGCATAATGCAACAGTTTTTCATATAATTTTTTAATGTATTTTTGGGAATGTCCTTTGCAGTGGACAGGGTTTTTTTCCCCCTTTTCTTTCTTTCTTTTTTTTTTTTAAGTTGTGAAACTCTTGTCAGAGGACAAAAAATGCATTACTTGGTCTCAGGAGGATCAGTTTTGTGCTCTCCCAGGTTCAGAATTGATAATGTGTTACAAAAGTTATGCAACTACTAAACATGTTCTTTTGTCTCTAAAACAAATTAGCTGTGTAGCTGTACTTTTCCTTCTACATGTTCATTTTTTGTTTCATGCAAATAAAATAATGGAAAATAAGCAGTGCCAATAGTTTCTCGATCTAGTTTTGATATACATTTTATTCTGTATTAATTTTTTTTAGAACAAACAAAAAAGAAAAAAAATCAGTCATGTGTTCTCTACAGTCAACCTCATACAGCATGCCTGTTCTGCTTGCAAAATCCCCCATCCTTCTCATTGAAATGCAGGATAACTATTTATACAGCTATGAAAAAAGTAAGAGACCACTGCAAAATTATTACCTTCTCTGATTTTGCCATTTATAGGTATGTGCTTTAATAAAATGAACATTTTTGTTTTATTCTCTAAACTACTGAGAACTTTTCTCCCAAATTCCAAATAAAAATATTATTTAGAGTATGTATTTGCAGAACAGGACACATAGTCAAAATAACAAAAAAAAATGCAGTGTTTTCAGACCTCAAATAATGCAAAGAGAACCAGTTCGTATTCATTTCTAAACACCACAAACTAATGTTGTACCTTGGGAAAAGTTCACATCAAGTTCTGCATCAAGTGATTTTCAGTGATAGCTTTCACGTGTCTTGGCTTTCCACCGTTGCTGTTGGATGAGTTGATGCAGTTCCTGGCAGAGAAATTCAAGAAGCCTTGTAATGTTTGACTTGTGACCATCCATCTTCCTCCAAAAGTTTTCAAAGTGGGTTCAGGTCTGCAGATTGGGCTGGCCATGACAGGGTCTTAATCTGGTGGTCCATCATCTACATCTTTATTGACCTGCTGAGGCCAGGAGCATTGTCCTGATAGAAGAACCAGTCCTCAGAGTTTGGGAACATTGTCAGAGCAGAAGTCCAGTAGTTAGCACTGGGATGGGAGCACTGTTTTTGTCTATTGTAACAAGGCACTGATGGCCACAGTAGTGCTTTTTATACTTCTACTTCTTAAATAATACATGGATCAAGTGTTTATTCAGTAGAATAAGGTGTGCTTATGTTGGAATTCAACAGACACAGGAATGGACTGGCTGTCATACACACACACATGCCGATTTCAGAGGAAATTGCAGTGGTCTCTGAATTTTTTCCAGAGCTGTACATATTTATCCTCCTGAGACCCAGCTATGAGGATCTTGTCCACTTACAGGAACAAGTGTTTCGCAACTTTTTTTCCCCCTTTATTTTTTTTTGAATAGAGAAAAAAAAAGCTGTCCCCTGTAAATTACTTCAAAGGACAATCATTTATAAAAAAAAAAAAAAAGAAAATGCATCTGGAAGAATTTTTGCTTCATGCCATTTCCACTCGTCAAAATTTTTTTTGCAAAAAAGCAAAAATGTATACTTTTCCCAAGTCTCAGGAGGTGGTGAGTGATGTAATTTTATTAAATCAACAAAGTAAGGTAAATGTACATAAGGTAAAACATGACTAGAAAAAAAATGGTGTTAAAAGTTGAAAACAAGACCTAATCTTTAAGCAAGCCAAAGCAATACTTGTAGATTTAGTACTGTACATGAAAAATGATTACAAATCATTACTACCCTGATGTGGATTTTTTTTTTTTTTTTTTTACATCACTGAAATGATAAACCACACAATGCCAATGCATTCAGAAATTAAATTTAATTGTCATGATGTATCCTTTACATGGTCATCTGCATTTTAAAAATGAAAAAAAAAAAAAAAAACACTTTCAAAGTTGTTTAGTTGCTCCACCTACATGTAAAGAAAACAGATTATTGCTGAATTCATGTTCCTTGATTCCAGCAAAATGGATAACCTCATGCTCAGCCCAGTGGCCCAGGTTGTTCCTTGGAGCTGAAAAGAGAAACTGTGTATACATTCATTCCTATTTTAATCTACTGTGGATGGAGTTTCAAATGATGACATGATGCTGGAATCACACAAAAGCTGGTTCTTACACAAAAATACTCCATGTATTTCAGTCTCCCAAATTAGACAACCTGGTAATATATTCGATTAAAAAAAAAACAGAAGAATTTTCCTTATTACACTAAGTGCAAAACAATTTTCTGTGTCCTTGGTTTGTTGGGTTTTTTTTAGGGTTACCTATCCATCACCAATCATTCCTTTAATAAGGGACAATGCTTTCCTTTGCAAACAGATGCATTACAGTAGGTGGCCAAAAGTCTTTGATACTTTTCTTCAGACAAGAATTTCATATTGCAACTTTAAAAGTAATACAGTAAAAAATACTAAAAATATTCTGTGTACAGAAAGCTTATGAGCATCGAATACTGCTGCAGGATCAGTGATCAGGTAACAAGACCGTTCAAATGAAGAGAAAACTGGTCACAGATCAGAAATCTAGAAATATTTTACACACATGGGCCCTGACCTTAAAACAGTGACCATTGTAAAGCCAGACTCCTTAACAGTGCAAAGAATTTTATCAATACAAATTTAAAAATCCTGACTAAACGAACCCACTTACATTTACATTACTCCTCCATCAGAACTGAGAATGTAACATGGTCTGTACTAGGTTTGACAACTAAAATCAATCGCCTCAAAATGTCTATAAGCTGTTAAAAGTGGTAGATTTTTTAAGTGGCTCAGTCAAGAAAATAAAAGTAATCCTGGATAAAGCTTTCCTTAAGTAAATAAAAAAAAAAAAAAAAAAATTAAAACCCTGAAGTGAGGTGTTGTGTATAAGCACAGTAAAAAATGGTGGCGGGGGTACACCTGCAGTGTAACCGTTTCTCTACATACATATGAGGGATATTGCTTGGTCAAAAGCTTACAATGACATGAGTATAAAAGTAAAGTGTATCATACAGTGCACATTATGAGCAAAGATCATTAAACAGACAGTGTAGTGAACCTAGCTCTTAGTTTTTTCAAAAAAAACAAAAAAAAAAAAAAAAAAATCAGCCTAAAAGAGCTTGGACATGAGAACACATAAATTAATTATTTGTGACCGAAGTGCCTCTATCAAAAACAAATAAAAACAAACATCATATAAAACAAATACTTCTTGCACTTGCTGGAATCAATACATCTTCCAGTGGCAATTCTTACTTTAAATTTATAAGATTGTGACATGAGTGAAACTTGGTCAAGCATGATTTTTCTTTAAATGTAACTTTGTTCCTTTCATTTGTCACTATACACAAAATGTACATTTAGACAGAGAGCAGGACTCGCCTAAACTCTCAAATTCACAGTTAGCAATTAGATGTCAAAATTGTCGGTAATTGCACATATGAGGGAAGAGATATCAGTACTACATAGCAATGACACAAAGGGAACTCCAGAGGGTGCTAGAGCCTAAGAAAAGCAGCAAAAAAAATATTGCACATGATTCTAAGGTTGGACTCCACCTTCCTCTCGCTGCTTTCTAAGCCTTTTCCAAAGTCCCAGCAGGTGCAGTAAAGATGGATTTCCTGCAGGAGTGAACTCAGAACAATCAACCCTGCATCCTGCAATAGAGTTGCCCTGAAGGGCTCAAGGGCCCAGAGTGACAGGATAATAAAGAAGAAGGAAAGAACAAGTCCACCGTCATTGATGAACCAAGATGGGGCCTCACGGGTACAGCTGCCCTTCGCAGATGTAGAAACTGTCAATCAGTTGCAAATCAAAGCCGTTTGTCCCGCCTGCCAGATAGCTTAGCAGAGAAGTTTATGGTACAGTCGAATAATTCCACAGAGGGGCAATGTATGAATCAACTGGAGTCATTATGTGCTACTACAGAGTGACGTTGTGGGTTTCTGCATCTTGGGTGTAGTACCGACTCAGTTGTGTGGGTCTTGAAAAGGCATTTCAGAAGACATGGCCTTATTGTAGAAATGGGCACCATTTTACTGTCCAGCACTTAAGGTTCTCAGTGGAGGAGAGTGCCAGTCCGGCACTGCTCGAGACAGTGTTGGTCTACTATGGTCTGTGAAACCTGAAGACAAATAGAAAAAGACAGTTTCATATACATTAACCACCTTAGGCAACAAATGACAATATCTACAAAAAGAAGAGAAAAGACCCAGCCTTGTATGCATAGTTACAATAAAGGTCTATTCATAGCTTCAGTAGATCTGTTCGAGTGCACATTACCTGGTTAAATGGCGACTTGACTCGTGCACTTCCATCTCATTGCTCTTGAAATCATTGAGTTCTTTCCGTATAGCTGCCTGCAGAAGATAAAAAAAAAAAACACAACACAAGGAAGATTGAAAGGCGCTGCAAAGGCTTAGTCCACACACTGCAGTTTATAAGCTTCAACTCCAGCATGTTTCATGCATCATTTACGCTCATCTCGAGGCCATGAATGATTTGGCTGAACTCTTCTCACATCACAACAGCATTCAATTTCCTCCTCTTGAGACATCAAAAAGCTTGAGCAGTAATAAATAATCTGCTGCCGGCCTGTTTGAGAAGTCAGCTTCTGTTCTGACTTTAATACAGTTGTAATATAACAAACTGGAAAAGAAAACAGCATTGAACAGTTGTATTTTCGAAATGCTGAGCTATATTTTTGTGTTGCAGCAACAGTTTATGATTTCAATGTGACAAAGTCAGTAAAACGGAGCACACTGAAACAAAGCCAGCAGTGCTCTTGTTGTTTCAGTAGGGGACACTGTGGTGTAATTACATATACAGGCTTCATCTCTAACAACAGCATTTTCCAGGAAGGTTTTAAGCCTAAACCAAAGCTGTTTTTATCATTCTTGTTGTTACACAAATTCACAATTGTGACGATGCACAGTGAATCACTGCCTCTGAGGAGTGTCACCACTGGAGCAATAGATGGATGAACGCCTTATCCAAAGGCAGAAGAGTCACAAAGAAATCTGAAAGTGGAGATGAGTCAAGGTTCCACAATAGAAAACAGCTTATCAAGCCTTTTTTTTTTCTCCTTTTTTTACATTAAAATCCTTTTGAAGTGTCATCTGCAACAACAATGCAGCCAGGGGATGTCACGGTTTTTCAGTCAACCTGACTCAAGTAGAGAACAAACAATACTTAAACCTGTTCTATACGTGGACGAAGAAGAAGGAACAAAGTCAACAGAGCAGCACTGAAGCTAAGGGGTCCTGAGGCACTGCTTGGCCGATTACTCGCTTACATAAGGGGTGCTGTTGCATAACCCAAACGCTGAAACCTTGTGCTTTTCACTTGAGTAGTCCTCAGGTACATTCTGGCATGTTCCACTGAGCCTCATCATTACATGGGAGGCAGCATCACCGCTCCGCAAAAATTAAGAACTCATTAAAAGTCAGAAGCAAGGACCGCCGGGCAACACGCGGCAGCAGGACCGCTCCAGGGCGTTTACTCACTAAGGAGCGCAAAACAGCCGAGGTGGAACTCATCGTAATAAGAGAGGAGGAACACATCCTCCTACCATTACTCTCCTGTGGTACAAGTTGCGTCATACGAGCAGCAGAAGGGGAAGGGTAGCATAATGGTATAATTCTTGAAATGATTAAAAGCTTATTTAGCTGGAATATTAGAGTAAGTGATACTGGCCTTGTCAGCTGCTGTGAGCCGTGTCCAGGGTTTATCCGCCCGCCTGTCGTAGTCCTGGGCATCGGACACTTCAACATAGTCGCTGAATCGAATAAGGATTTTGGCCTGTCTGAGCTCCTCCACTGTGGGCCTCTGACTCAGCTGGAAGAAAAGCAAAAATAATTGTTACTGAACTCAAATAGTTCAATCTCAAATAGTTGAAGCCACTGTCAGGGTTAATAGGGTTAGCTGTTTAAATCATATCATGTGTAGAAAGGTTTAAAGAATTACAGTGTTTTAGGGAAGTGCAATAGAGAGCAGCTCAATATAACATTACTTTGGCATTGTGAAGTTTTAGAAAAGCAATACAATCCCAAGAAATTAAAGAAAATTCATCAAAGCTATCAGTAATTTCAAAGTGGTGATAATAATTTGCCAGTAAATTAAGAAAAACCCCCCACAAATATTCATATGTTGGAATTAAACAGTTATACAGTTACGGGAAAAAATATTACGCCATCAAAAGTCATCAGAAACAGTGGTTATGCCATAAAGTCCTAACTCCTGTGTGTATCATGTGACTAAAACAGAGAGAAAAGAAAACATGGAATGTCTAAAAGCACTGTTTTTGTCAGTACAATACCATAGATATTGATGCAACAACTGAAGGGATTTTTGGTTATCAAGAAAACATGGAAAATGAATAGATATCAGTTCTGAAATTAAACTACTATGGGCTATGTTTGTTATATTTGTCCAAACAAATGTACTTTTAGTTGTACCAGGCATTAAAATGAACAAGAAAATTGTATAACTGTATAACATAGGAATGCAGGCCTAAAACACTAAAACTACTTTACAATATATGTAAAGCAGCATGTGGTAGGTAGGATAAAAAGAAGAGCTTTTTTACCTGAACATGCAAATACAGCATGGACAGTTAAAGGAAAAATGAGAATAACAGCTAACAAACTGTAAACAATAAAGCATGCGACGATAGAAGAAAGTCTCCCTCCAACTGTGAGATTTTTTGCTTTGAGCAGCATATCTGCAGGTGTGCACAAAGTGTTATTATTTAATTGAAAGTGACAGGAACATGTTCAACACTTCCCTATGGGGTAGAAGGATTTGGCAGACTACATCCTGAAGGGCCAAGGGCAACAAGGGCATGGCCGTCCCCCCAGGGTAGATCTGAGAACTACCATGTCAGCTCTGTAACAGACCGCACTTCGTTTCTCACCATGATGACTCATCATAGTGTTTGTTTATCTTGGCCAACGGTTTACCCCCTACAAGTTCCCCATGAACACGTGCGGGTTCACACCTTTGGATCTATTTTGGACTCACCTTTCGTGATAGCCTCCGTTTTATCTCCCTCTTCTCCTCCATCTCCTCCTGCTCATTGCGGGCTGCAAAGAAAGAAGAGAATTCTACAATTACAGGCACATACAAGTAGTGAATGGTTTAGAAAACTTCTGGAAATCACCAAAAAAAAAAAAAAAGAAACAAACATGCAATTTGCATAAGATGGCTCATTAACAGAACAGACGTGTACTAAACTAAGAATGTTCCTTAAACCATTAAATACTTTCCATCATTGGCTGTTTGTAATTCTATTAGGAATGCGTATCAGGGGAGAATGATTGCCTTGTTCCTTTCAAGTTGTCCCAGGACTTTGTTACATGTTTATGATCAAATAATGAACCTATTTAAGTCAGAATGCCATTTTCTTCTCAAGATGGGAGGAAAAAAGAAAGAAAAATCACACAGTACTTCTGTTCCTGAAATAGATCTTAGAGGGACAAAGACAAAAACCTTCAGCTCAGAGGAGCAAGTAATACGAAAAGACAGGAGTAAACAAGCAGCATACTGGGCCACTGCTTCTGTTTGCTGAAGCTTCAACAGTCAAACCGCAGTCGTGCTTGTGCTAAACACATACTGTATATATCTAGCTCCGCTTAGAGATTTGGATGGCAGACAATGCCTGGTGAAAATAAAGCCCCGTTTGTTTAACCTTGTTAGAGTATGCATACGAGTGACGGGGAGGACATGACTCGTCACTCATGAATCCTTCATTTTCAGATTTTGTGTTTTACTCCTGCTCTCTGCCAATCACACAGAAGCCTCTGGGAGAGCAAGGAGCCGCTGGTAAATCAGTCTTTGATGTGAAAGCAGCAGAGTCCCAGGCAACAGAACTGCCTCTCTCTGATACTGCACGTGTTTGTGCTCAGAAACTGGTCTCTCTGGACAGGACTCCTCAGGGAACCCCGTTGCCTGCTTGCCTTTGATAAAAAGGCAGACGAAGAAAGAAAAATAAAAAGATAGATGTGTGTCGCCAACTTTTTTCGCTTGTACGTCGGCTACAAGATCATACTAAATCTCCAAGTCTAATACACTCACGTTTGAGGATGTTTCTCTGTTCCAGCTCCTCTGCTGTGGGTCTCTGACTCAAGCGCCTAGAGAGAACAAAACATCCACGGTCAGCACGTAATAAACGACAACAGTAAGAAACTACAGAAGCAATACAGTAGGAAAACAGAGCACTAGAAATTCCAGCTGCAAATCAGTCCATTTAAAGTGGTCACATCATCAGGGTCTGTCACTGTATGAGACGCTTTGAGTTTCTTTTATCTTCTGCCACATCCTTTGCCTGGTTTTGACTTGACTACTTCGACAGCAACTTCCAGGAAGGTTGTCTTCCTGACATTTTGACTCACAGCACGAGCACTTTCATAACCGAAAACTCCTGGCTGAGAAATGTTAAGAGTAAAACCTCATACGTTAGTCCCAAACCCTATTAAATATGTATTAATTCAATGCTTTCTAATGTTCAGTACATCTTGTTTGGGACTACTGGAGTTCAATATTGTTTTTGGCAAAGTTTGCATAGACATTTGCATCTTACTCAAGCTTTGGTGGAATTCAGGGAGAAGCAGCTGTAAGAGCTCTCATAGGACACTGAAAAATTCACTAACCAGTTGAGTTTTTACATTCATGAGATGGCTAAAATGTTCTGGAACAGGACAGTCAGACGCTGTCCCCATTCTATATATTTTCCACATAGATCTATTTTGTGCAGGCTATGTCCAATGTCCTGAATTTATGTGTCCAAAATGAGTAAGACACCCAAAGGCGATCTCTGAAAGGGGGAATCTTATTATAGCACCGTGTCAGGGCCCTGAAGCAGTAGAACAGACTGTAGGCACCGGATCAATGAGTGTCTCCATGTTGTTAGATGTGGTAGTCATCTGGAAGCGCTCAGCCCTGTGACGTTAGGGCTGTGTTCAGACTGACATGTCACATTTCCACCCCAGGATCTACTGTTCACATGAGTCAAGAGTCTGATTCTTAGACAACAGCCCTCTGTACGGGAGCGTTACATCAGCGTCGCATCAGAGGGAACATAATCACTATAAACAGACTCAACAAAGCTTACAAAACTGTTTCAAGCATGTTTGTTTTCAATGAAGCACAACTATTTTCATTTAAAGCCCTGTCAGTCTTAATACCAACCAAAAGACTTAGAAATAGAACAGCTAGGGTATATACAGAGTGGAAACCTGTATTTTATGATATGGCTACAGTGAAGAATAATTGTTTAAAACTGCAATAAGCGATATTTGATCATATTGTGTCAAACTTATTTTAGTTCAAGGGCCACAATCGGCTAAATTTGATCTGCAGTGGGCCGAACCAATAAAATAACACACACATTATATATATATATATATATACATACATACACACACACGATGAAAATGTTTACATCTATAAACGATCCTTTCAAACAATGTGAATAACATGAACAAACTGAAAAAATAAGTAATTTTAACAATATTATATCTCAGTTTATAATTTACACATGTACATTATAATTTATAGATCACAGTGGATCTACAAACAAAACATTTAATAATAACAGGCAGAATATTGATTAAAATTGTACTTAATTCACTTAAGACATTTCAGGTTCATATTTGTTCAGGTTCACATTTTTTGCTAAATTATTATACTTTGTTCTAGTGTAAATACATGAAACTGTTAACATTTATAAAGAGAAAAAATTGGAGTTGTCATTATTTATATGTTATTCTGTTAGTATTTTACTGGTGCTGACCACTGGAGATTGAATTGGTCTGAATGTAGAACGTGAACTAAAATTGATTGTAAGATTGTTCATATCTTAGTGTAATTCTTGCATTTCACAGATTCATCTCAAGGGCCAGACTGGACCCTTTGGCGGGCCAGATTTGGCCCCTGAGCCTTGTGTTTGACACCTGTGCTCTACATGGAACATCTTACCTCTAACTAGAACCATGACTGCGAGGCTTGATTTCAGAAATATTTTGTCTACCTCATTTCTTATTATTACTACTGTAATGTTGGTATTTGTATTTGTATGTGTATTAAGTTTTTTAATTTTATCTATTTTATGTTGTTGTTAAACTCCTGACAGGAACTACCTAAGCCTTAACAAATGTGTGTTTTTGTTGCTGGCCTTGTCTTTATTTTATATGTACCACAGTGAGCTTTTACTGTGTATATCTAAATAAAAAATTTGAATCACAAAAAAAAATTCATACTCTAATCAATCTGCACAGAGATGATGTTCTGCATTGGCAGGGATGGTGGCTGATTGTAAATAAATCATGTTCTCAAGTGAATGTTCTGACTTTGCAGAAACATAATTGCTCAAAAACATGAAGAAATGCACCCAATTCCTCAGATTTTTTTGTTAAATGTGAAGCTCAGGTCTAAAGTTATCTGTTTAGTTTTTGCTGGCTTAATGGGACAGCCTAAATTATGCTGTTATGGTCTGTTCACTGGAGTCCAGTTAAGAATACTGTAAAAATTATTAAGAATATTATCAGCCAACCTGCTCATGTCTCATCTCACACTGATGTCTTTATTACATACAATATTCCAAACCTTTTATTCCTGGAGCAATCATTTTAAGCAGCAGGTGACTGTTCTTTTTAGGATTATAGATATTTATTTTGCCCTGTGTTATTTTTCAATCAGCTCTTAGCACTTTGCTCTTAGAGAATCATATTGGTATGCAAAAGTCCACTATTGCTATTGGCCTTAAACTTACTGTATAGATTAGTGCTGTTAATGATTACACTTTTTAATCAGATTAATCACTGGGCTGTAGATTCATTTCAATTAATTATTTTCCATGAGCCAACAGACTCAAGAAAGAAGGGAATAAATATGCATTTAACATGTTTATTAAACATCTTCAACAAAACAACTTTTCCATCTTGGGTTTTTTCGTCCCCATATTTCCATCCAGATGTCCAACATACTGTTTAGACTCTATCTTTATGGGTTGGTTCTGCTGCCCGTCACTACCAGATTAACTGATCATTTGCGCATGCGTGATGGTAACTCTACTTGGACATACCACCTGAAATGTGTTTTCAGAGATGTTCAGGCTGATTCTGTGCTGCAGGTGGGTTAATTGCTGTAAAATTTTAATTTTATCAGATTAATCATGATGATGGATTAATCCGCATTAATTTTGACAGCCCTAGTATAGACGTTTTGTCCAACACGCCTTAGTATTTTCCTTCTGCATTTCAGTGTCTTTAACGTATCGACTTTGAGTGTAATTGTTTTGGTTTGTTGTTTTTTCGGCATTGATTCCAGCACAAAAAAAAACAAACCCTCAGACAAGCCCTCATCGCCCAGCATACATAAATTAAGAATAAAAACATCGAAAGGCAAGACAGAAACATTTCCTGTCTTTTCAAGTACAGCAGTAATATTGGAAAACCAATTATATACACACAGCTTAGCAACCCCCCCCACACACACACACACACCAAATGGATCTAAGCAAATAGGTAAGAGATCTTTCCATTGGGTATTTACAACAGTGAGTCATATGTTTTAGTCGGAAACAAGTTTTTTTTTTTTTTTTTAACCTTAACTGATCCAGTGAATAGCTTCTCCTATCAGTTTGATAGAGAACATAAAGATTGGACTGTGTTTCAATGGAAAAACGTCACATGGTGGAGGCCTGTGGGGGCTGCGTTAGGATCCGGGGTTGTTTCAGTTGGTCAGGTCTAAGCTCTGTAACATTATGTGCTCAGAAATGGGCAACATAAATGCTGTTGCATTGCATAAGCTTATCAAAACAATACCACAGCAAATGTGTGCTGTTAGAAAAGCTACAGGCAGTCCAACAAAATAGTAGAGCGTGTAACTTTATTTTTTGGCTGGACTATGTATGATACACTAGTTTGTTTCATTTTTGCTTATTCTCTGGCATTTCATCTTTCAGCACATCACTATATCCTCTTTATTCAAACAAGCAATCCGTGTTCAAAGAGCGGAGGGAAACCAAACAGGGCTGGCAATCCGCTGGGGGGAAACATGTTGTTTGATCTATTCAATTACTAGAATCCCCATTTATGATCTCGACATATGTATACAAATGTCCTGCGATTTGTACGCACTGCAGCAGTGTGTGTGTGTAAACTGCTGATATGAAGTGCTTTGCGTGGTGCTGCTGTGTGGAGGAGTCGGGTGGAGATAGTTTGGCACATGCATCACCGTGGTGATTCAGTGAGCGAGGGAGGAAGTAAGGCAAGAGGAAGAGAGAGAGAGTGAGAGAAAAGAGCGCACTACAGAAGAGACAAGAGAAGGGAAAAAAAGACAGAGGGTGATGCATTGCTGAAATTAGGTCAGCTCCATTTTCAGAGCCTTGTTTTAAAGAGATAAAGCTTATTGGATGTTCAGAAAAAAAAAAAGGATGTAAAAAAAAGTGTTTCAAAAGAAAGCCTCACATTTGCAGTGATTTTTGGACTGAGTCACACTTCAATTAGCCAAGATATGGGGCTATTGTCAATACAAAGCACAAAGGTAAAACTAAATGCTCAGTTAGTGTGAATAGTTTGTGTTGCTGCTGTTTTTTTTTTTTTTTTACAGCCACATTGACATCAATCCGAGGCTATACTATGTATTTGATACATATGTAAAATAAGCATGTGTGTTAATGTATTCCAGTTTAAAAATGCATGTGTGGGCTGGTGACGGTCATGCACTAAATAGTAAAATATTTGGCTGCAAGAATAAAATATGCATCAATCTCATAAAAAGTTGTCACCCTGTTTGTGGTGTTAAACTAGGAGAATAAATGCAGACAATAAATAAATGCATGTGTGCGTCTCACCTTGTTAGTTTGGTGCCTATCTGTTGCCTAGATTCCAGTCTCTCCTCATCGGTCTGCATGGGAAGGATGTTTTTCTCCTCCAGTTCCCTTTTGGATGGACGGTTACTCAGTTTGATGGCTAGGGAGTCTTTCCTCAGCACCTTCTGAGCCAGTGTACCTAAAACCCCCAGAACCACACAAAAACATAAGCGACTACAGGCGTAAAGAGCAAACCTACAGTGGCATTTGCAGAAACTGTCATATGTATTTATTTATCCTCTGATCCCCTTTTTTTTCCCTCTCACCCCAAATACATCATATACAGGATTTGGACTACTCATTACTAAAGTTTTGAGATTACCTTACTACTACTACTACTACTTGGATTACCCTCACTTTCTTTTTAAACACTATTATGATGATTTTGGTAAATAATTAAA
>JAQQZY010000010.1:19644630-19654843 GCA_030068375.1 Ostorhinchus rueppellii | reverse complement strand
CTGAGGTAAGATAAATATATGATAAACAATAATCATAAACCATCTCAGCTTAATTTTATATAAGAAAAAAATATTCAAACTATGTACAAAGGATTTACAGTTCCAGCTGGACCAAACTGTAAAAAAAAAACAAAAAGGTATAATATATCATTTATAGTATTTTCTGATATTCTACACAGTTCCTTGAATATGCCTGAACTACACAGAGCATAAAGAGTAACATATTATACTGGAACTTTAATTTGAAGAGGTTGTCTTTCATGCAAATTGCTCACCGGTGACATATTTGATAGATTGATTAATCACAGTGTAGTTGGAGCGTCTCATGATGAGACACTGTTACACAAGCATTTCAAGCTTTTAGAATAATTATAAGCAATGTCAGGGCCATTACTTCCGTATCTCTGTCAAAATGGCTTTGGAGAGAGAGAGAGAGATCCTAATGTAGAAGATTACATAATATCCAATCCGCTACCCTGTCCCTTTTCTCCAAACAAGAAGAAATGTGCTCTTGTAAAGAGCAGCTGGTCATGTTATGTCAGGTCAACTGCTGGAGGGACGCCCACTCTATGCGCCTGTGCCCACACATACACACATTTACTTTAAAATTAGGCCATGCTGCCCTGTGAGGCAGTGTGCTGATTTAGACCTGTACACCAGCAATACATGGCAGGATGCGACCTCAATAACATCAGGGTATATTTATAAGTAGCCGTCAAGTCGACACAAAAAGAAAACCTAGTGAAAAGGAAGGTACGCGAATCATAATACACTTAATACTTTGGTGTTTACTTATGTTTTAAGTCCCAGAGTTGAATATTCAAGCACCCCTTCAATAAAAAAAATGACAGTTGATATTGTAGTCCTGTGCAAAATATTAAGCCATCATTGAGTTTGTTTGTTTTTTTTAGCAAAGTTAAAATGACAACACATGCATTTGTAGTTTTTGTATTCTATTGAAATGCAACCAAGATGTACAGAATACATGTAAGGCACTAAAAATAAAAAAAATAAAAAAGAAACAGGCTCTCTAAATCTAATATTTAGTGTGACCTCCCCTTTGTCTTTAAATCTTTTGTTCAGACTATATCAGTTTTACTGCATTCATTATCATGACATACATTTGATGTTGTTTTGGCTGCTTTTTGATCACATTAAATAAAGGCTTTAGTCGACTTAAGCCATTCACAATTGCGGGAAAAAAATGATTAGACCATCAAAAATCATCGAACACAATGGTTATATAATCAAGTACTAACTCCTGTGTGTATCATGTGACTAAAACAGACAGAAAAGAAAACATGGAATGCCTAAAAGCATTGTTTTTGTCAGTACAATGCCATAGATATTGATGCAAGAACTGGAGTGATTTTGGTTATTATCAAGAAAACATGGAAAATGGATAGATATCAGCTCTGAAATCAAATTATTATGAGCTATTTTTGTTGTTATTATATTTGTCCAAATAAATGTACCTTTAGTTGTACCAGGCATTAAAATAAACAAGAAATTGAAGAAAACAAAGGTGGTCTAATATTTTTTTCCACAACTGTAATTCACATTTTTTTGTATTAATTAAAGGTGGCTTAAAGATTTTGCCCATTGCTGTAAGTATCTCTATTAGAAATTAGGTAACTGTTAAGCAGAATATAAGTCGAAATAATAAATTCCTTTAAATAGAGTCAAACTCAACATCACTAATCAATACATGTGAACATGCAAATAAACAGTCCATCTCCAGGTATAGGTGTGGATAGCTAAATTATAATTATTCGAATGTTATCACAATAACTAAAAAAAGTTCTTATTTTGCATCCTCTTAGAGAGGATTTGTATGTTTAAGCAGGTTTCCTACATGTGTCTACAAGTTAAATTTAAGACCATTTAGAACCGAATTCAATGCCCATTTCACAGCCATACTGGCAAAAATTGGTGACTCCTAGAATTTAGGAAAATATATTTGTTTACTCCAACGCCTTAATTCCCACCATTGAGAGTCTTTTCTCACCAAGGGCTGCAAAGTTAGTAATAACTGGTTCCTACTGTTTATATAAGTTGTTGGGCTGGAACAGGTGGATCATAACTTAAGACCTGCCATATCAAATTTAATACCTTTTAAAGACTTTTTTAAAGGCATTAACCCTTTTATGCATGAATGAACGCGCACAGAGGTCTGAAGGCCAGCACCAGCTCGTGGTGCCTAAGACCAGACTTAAAACCAGGGGGGACAGGACTTTCTCTGTGGGCGGCCCCAGACTCTGGAACCCCCTGCCCCCCCCACATCCGAACAGTGCCCACGTTGGAGTGTTTTAAGCCTCGTCTTAAAACCCACTTTTATTCTCTGGCTTTTAACACCGTGTGAGTTGTGTGGTCTTCTGTGTTATTTCGTTTATTTATTTTTATTGATTTTAGTACTTTTAACTACTTGTTTTTAGCTTTTGTCTTAATTGTTTTATTGTTTTTATGATGTGCGGCACTTTGAGAACATTCTTGTTATTTTTTAAATGTGCTATGGAAATAAAGTGGATTGGATTGAATTATTAGAACCTTAGTCAAGATATAGTTCTGGAGTGTTTTTATTCCTCTTTAGGCATGAAAAAAAAAAAAAAAAAAAAACAATGTGATCGCGGGTTTTTTTTTGTTTTGGTTTTTTTTTTTCCATTTTTTGTCCACTCAGCCGGACACCATGCATTTAATTTTTTTAATCAAAGAAACAAGTATTTAAAACTTAATATGTGAAAGTGATGTGAAAAACTATGCAATAAAAACATTTTTAATGCTGCTAATCAGATGTTTTCCCACATTTTATCATACTTTTAATACTAGTCATTATTCACTTCATGGAGATAATGTGCCAAAAAACAAACAAAAAAACTGTTTTGTTTCTTTATTTACCCTACTGCAGATCAGGTTTACGAAGAACATTATAGTTACAGTACTGGTATGAATATCAGTGTATGGGATGATTCATAAGCGTCCACTGTGTTGGCCGATACGGAACTAAAACAACAAAATCCATAAATATATGAGAACAGCTTTGAATAGCTGTCCACTGGAGTGACCACTATGCATGAAAGGGTTAAATGCAGATTTGTAAGACCCTTCGGGAACTGCGTTTATGCAAACCACATTAACGTTAACACAATATTTCTCAAAAGTTAAACTAAAATAGAACGGTGATGCAAACACAGAGGCTGATCAATGACCCGTTCCTGACTGGAAGCCAACTGCATTTAATGACCCGAGCATTGATGGATACCAACCTTTCAAACCTCTGCATGGAAAGCGCCAGTGTTTTATTAAGCTCCTCGATGATGCGACTGGGTGGGTGCAAGCTGCCGTACTGAAGCTGGAGTGGATGACCGTGGCTCTGGTGGAGACTCGATAAACCGATGAGCTGGGAGGGCAGCAAGGTGCCGTGGTGGGGCGGCATTCCTTGTGGGGGAGGGATACACTTTTGGGAGAGACCGCTGAGGGGGTTTGGGGATGGAGAAGGGGAGTTCGAGTCTAGACCCCCTGGAGGCACACAAATCATCACTTTCTTGGGCGGCAGAGGAGGAGAGTGTTTTCCCCCGGGCATGCAGGGTAACTTCATTGGCTGGCAAGAATCTAGAGGAGAAAAACAAGAAGAAATGTTTAGAAATTCGCGTACGGGTTAATGTGCATCACATTCCTGGTGGAGGTGGATAAACAGAGCTCATACTTGATGAGACATCGCTCAGACGTCAGTGCAGTGATGGGAATTAGGCCGGGGTAATGCCACTTCCCTCCGAGTGACAGATTGACAATGACAGAGAGCCTATCTGACCTAACCTCAGGGGAATTTAATGAGACTACTATAATCCAGTGCACATGTTTTCCAACACAGGTACCGACTAAAACTGATGGTCATCGTGGCTCATCGACCAGAACAAGCACTCATAGTCTAACACATGGGTGTCAAACCTACAGCACGCAGCCCAAAACCGGCCAGCTGCATGGTCCAATCCCAACCGTCAGCACGTAAAATTAGAGCATTGAACTTGGTTTACTTCAGGAGCCTCATACAACCAAAATAATAGCTTAATAACCTATAAATAATGAGAACTTCAAATTTTGTGCTTGGTTTAATGTGGAAAAAAGTGACCAGTTACATTATGAAAATATTTACATCAAGAAACTCTCCTTTCACAATGAAATGTGAATAACATCAATGAATATGAACCTGAAAAGTGCAATTTTAATAATATTCTGCCTGTTAATAAATGCTTTGTGATCAATCATTTCTGTTAATAATACATTGAGATAACATAATGTTGAAATCGCAGTTATTCTTCTTAATACATTACAGGTACTTGTACATGGTTGTTCAGGTATTCACATTTTTCATAATGTAATTGTACTTTTTTCCTCACTAAAACAGAGAGAATATTGGATTTTTAGTTGGAGGTTATTTTACCTGTCCAGCCCACTTTAGATCACAATGGGCCGTATGTGACCCCTGAACTAAAATGAGTATGATAACTCTGGTCTAGCATGTTTGTTTTGATCCCATTTACAATAGGAAGGAATAAAATGTACACGCACACAGAAAAAAAAAAAAAAAAACAAAAACAGAAAAACACCACAGCTTGAAGTGTTTAAGTGCAACAACTGACCTGTGCTATGATTTGGGATCCGAGAGAAAGGCTTTGGGGGGAGAGCAGGAGGCTGTTTGTGGTACAGCAGTGGCTTAGCGGGGGTATCCTGAAGGTCCGATGGGTACGTAACAGATTTCTTGGTTGGCAGGACCATAGATGATTTAATAGGGGGCTCCTGAGTGCAGAGGCTGCCATCCATGGAGGACCGGAATTCAACGGTTGCTAAACAGAAGACAGACAATTCCTAAGTAGACTGTTCGAAGTGGGACAAAGAGGAAAGCTGTGCCTGTTTAACAACTCAAGACCATTTTATCAGCACACACCAGGGACACAGTGAGCCAGGCAGTTTTACTTCAGTACCGTTACAGCATTGACACACTTGATTGTTTTTGCATGATCATATTTGAAGGCTGACAGTGTTGTTCCCAATACAGCTCGCCTACACCATCCCCACGTTTCAGTTGTTTCAACAGTTGATTCCGCTCATATGCGACATGCAGGGTTAAACTTCAGACGTGGCCTAAAAACAACAGTTTCCAAGCATTTTCATAAAGAACAATTTGACTGAATCTCAAAGTTTATCCGTGGAGATTTTGAGCCGTGTCCCGTTTATTTCTGAGCCAGACTAGTGATGAGTGTGGTTGGTGTGTCCCATGTTAAATCCAGGCACAGAGAGTGCCAGACAAAGGTGCCAACCACATAAAAGCCGATTACAATCCAGCAGCCAATCAGATGAAAGGTTAACACATTTTTGCTATTATGGAATTATTTTTATTTTATTTTTTTTTCATCCTATTTTTGGTAAATTGGGACCATTTCTATTTTGAGGATGCCAGGGTAGACCAACATAGTAACTAATATGACATACTGGCTCAATAGCAGCTCAATTACACTTGTCTGCAAGTAAAATACTTCCAGAATAAAAGTAGTGACATTTTGCCACGTGTCGAGTCACTGATGTAGAAAAATCAAGTCAAAAATGCTGGTTAGCTAAAGTTTCCAAGATATAGTTTGGGGTCAAAATGTGAAATTCGAGAATAAACGAGAATGGGTTTACTCCAAAGGAATATTTGTCTCAGAGCTACCAGATCTACTTCAAAACACTGTCTGCACATTACAATATATTCACTTTACAGGTTATTTGTATCTGGTGGAAGATTTACAAATCAATTGCACAAATGTACATAAACCTATACACATGTGTAACACTATCATATACCTTGGAAACATTAGCAAACCAGCAGTTTTGCCATTTGTTTCCCTGTGAAATGTATTAAAATACTTAACATTTAGCACATTTAATCTCTGAAGCAGATCATTTCTAATAAATTGTAGACCAGTGTTATTTCTTATCAAGTCATTCATAATCTATAATCAGTGGGATGTCAACGCCGTTAACAGTTATGTGGCACAAAGATTGACTTTGCATGCATAGAAACTAATTTGCAAAGGTTTGCACAAAAGCTTTTTGATTGTAGAAATTAGATTAACATTGGGAAGTAGATTTTATGCCCAGCTGGCCCCGTTAACATTTTAAGGAATGGCACCATTTGTGTGCACAAGTGACAGCATTTATTATTTCGGACAGTACTGTAGATTAAGGATGACTTGGCTCATCAAATATATGAGTGTAAGATTCTTTTTGTATTTGTGGAGCAGTTTGTTTACACATGAATACAGTCACAAACGCAGAAGTTGTAAAACAGCACAAAAAATAATTAAAACATCTAAATTATTCTGTGTCTCTCATGTCTTGGCAGTTTGTGCATTTGAGCACAATTTTACAAGCCTAACTTGTAAAACAATACAATAAAATTAAAGCCACATTTGGCCTCAGTGGTCCTTTTCACATCTTGGCAAGAGTCAGCGGACTTTCTTAGCTCCACCAACTTTGTTTTGTGATAACCTAAAGGCATGAAACCCCTGCTGTCAGCCTCAAATATTCGCTCCATCTCTGAATATGGGTCCAAGGCACATCAAATCAAGATCAAAGAGTGTATAAAAAGCTACAAAATTTCTGTAATGAAAGATCATATCTCTAAATTTCCCGTGCCAAATCTTGAAGACTACACTTCAGAGGCTGATTAATGAGGAGATGAATAACTAAAAGTACAGCACACCAACCCTTCGCTCAGTTCAACTTGAAAGCAAGAAAAAAAAAAAAAAAAAAAGGATGGTTTCCAACTTTATCAAACTGGAACAAATAGACAAAAGGATGCATTATTAAACACGTTACCTTTTTCAAAGATCTCCTTCAGCACTCCTCTCTTGATCAGTTCATCTCTGCTCTGTCGCACTGACATCTTCCTCTCCAACGCTGAAGAGATAAAAGAACATTAACGCAGTCATTCGCCATATCTTTCATATCTTAAGGTATTGTTAAAACAACGTTTCTTGGTCAACCCGTTCAGTAAATCCGAACCGGATTTTCCACACACACAGAAAGTAGATCTGTGATGAGAATAAAAAGGTCTCCAGGCAAAATGGTTCCGTTATCATAAGCCATTGGTTTTAGAGGATTTTGTAGATTTTTCTCTTGATATCCACAGCAGCGAGACATCAGTGGAGAGCGGGAGAGATAATGCTGCATATAAAGTAAGCTCTTCAGCACATCCTTTGCTTTCTTTTTTAATTCAATTCATCTGATTTTTTTTTTCTTATTTTGCTTTCATTTCTTTTCTTGAGCTGATAGACAATGAATTTCTCCCCTAAAGATTAATAAACATTTATGTATATCCATCTCAAAGGTGTGTTTTGTCAAAAAGCCAATAATATATATTTCTTGTAAATAGAGATTAGATTTTTGTCTTTTGTATCTCTAGAGAAAATGGATCAAATAAGAGCAGGAGTAATAGTAGCTTGATTTTGTTGCAAAGATACCACTGTGCTAAACCGTGACAGTTCATCTAAACGGCTAAATAATCCTTTTTACAAATGAGATGGTGCATGAATGGTGTTCAGGAAAGACACATTCCAAAAACCCTTCTAATGCTAATGCATTATGCACAAGATGGCATGTCCCATAGCTACAGCTTGCTGCTATTTTTAGCCTTCAAAAGTTGAGGCGTTTAACATTTTCTATCAGAAGCCTGAACAAAGGCTGCAAAAAAAAAAAAAAAAAAAAAAAATCATGCTAGTAATTTTGAAATCTATCCCTGCATGGAAACCAATTAAGAATGTGAAATGAGGATCAGGCGAAACCCTTGAGCATGCAGTGCAGGAACCTCCCTGCAAGCCTTTGTAGCTCCTGCTTAAGAGCGAGATCACAGATTGCCATGTGTGCTGCATGTATAACTCAAGAGCTCTGTCAGAAGGCTGCATGTTCAATGCAAATTCATCCTGAGTACAGATTCATGACGATTGAGACTGCTTGACCTGGTTTTTCCTTGCTCTTAGTGCAGTGAATTTAAAACCAACTGCTGAGAGACCAAAATTAAAAACACACATGACAACAGCCATGCAAATGTCAGATGGGCAGCCCTCTGAGGCAGGAATTGGGATACTCTGTGTTTCTAGGCTCTCAAATACCAAACTAAAGTGAGTTATCATCCAAATGTTGGCTGATAACTCACTTTAGATAGATACCGGTTGTTTAATCTCATTCCATTCTTGGCAAGTTTACAGAGAAGATATCAGCTTAAAGGCAAGAATTAATTCAGAAATTAAATATCTTTTCCCACAAGATAAGAACATGACCAAAATATCACCAACATATAACCAGAAACATCTCTACTGGAGCCCTGGGAAGAGGAAAACCTAAGATACTGCGTGAAATGAAAGGAAACTGTGCTATTTGCAGATGCTAATGATGGCAGCTCCATCAAGAAGTGATTTTTCCTCCCCCTTGGAGGTAGCAAAGATAAAATTAGATCGTGTCTATCACGGGATACAAATAGAGTTATTAAAGACTTAACCCTGAATCAATGACCGATTTTTCTGATTGTGAATAAATGCAGCCAGTTCAGTAGATCGTTTCCAAAAAAAGCACCCCACACAGCAAGAAGGCAGAAAAGCAGGCGTTACACATTTCACTCCTCCCTCCCTGAATATCAACGCTATTCTCAGACTGTTACAATTCACAACTGTTCTGAGACTTGAGAAATAATTCAGGAAAAATGTCTGCCATTTGAGCAACACCTGGATAACAGCAAATCTCGTAATACTGAGAATGTGATCAAAATAAGGAATCTTGGCAGCCAGTTTTCATAAAACTCCCACAATCCTCTTTAAATGAATGGCAGCAGCTTCTGACCACTATCTGTCTAGAGTTTAAGAACAATAGTTACATTTTACCTTATAGTTTTTCAGTGTTCTTGCTGCTCTGTCTATATAACCCAAAATTCTTCAAGGGCAAATCATCAACTACACAAAGTTAATATCAAGTCAGCTCTAATTTTAACACTATTGCTACAGATCAGCATTTCATTTGACAGACATACGCAGGAAATATCTCTGTAAACATCAACGGTGACTCTTTTCCAGTGCGGGGAAGCCCAAAGCTAATAGGTCGATGCTAGACTATCCGGGCTGTAATATGTTGAGGGATTAAACTGCCGTTTCATCCAAAATGAAAAGTAATTACTCTAAGGTTTATGACATAACTGCCAGCTATGGGATGTCCACCGTTATGCAATACCATTAACTCAAAACCCTTAACAAGGATATGACTTCAGATTTGACAGACAGCGTGCGCTTAATAAAACAAAAGAACAAACGGCTGGGAATATTAAAGTGGACACAGTCTGTGCCCCAGCCAAGTATTAAAGCACCAGTTAAAACACTGTCTGGGTTTGCATAAAACACCATTTAATTTAATATTTAATGAGTGGATTAAGCAGTGTGCAAAGGATTTCATGTTCATTTGATGAGGACAGTGCCAAAATATTCATTCAGAGCCAGTCACACCAACTATGTACATGTGTCAGAGTTAATACCAGCTAATAATCAGCAGACTCTGCAATACTTAACTTGATCACTCCTGTCCGTTTGTGCACTGTGGAACAGAGGTTGGCTGATTTTTAAAGCAGACCTGGGTGATATCGCTGCTGTCCACAAATAAAACATTTTTACATCTTCTCATGGAATGACTGTGACAATGTGATTTATCCTTGATAGATAAAGTGTAACTGGGACTCAGTATGCGATCATTAGACCAGGTAAAAGGTGATTACTGATGGGAATAAATGGGTAAAAAAAAAAAAAAAAAGAGGAATGTGTGAGAATAAAATGAGTCCAAAATGACAGCCATCAGTGCAGTTAAAAATGTAAAAATGGAAATGTGATTTTTTTTTTTCAGCGTTATTGTCAATTTTGAGATAAAAACATGATTAAAAAAAAAACACTCTTTATAAAGTGCTAGAATTGCAACAGCGACACAACTGAATGAAACAGCTTTTTGAAATTTTGATCTCAAAATTGGAAAAACAGACAAACAACTCTGGTGCCAAAAGGGTTAAAATAAAATTATATGCCATATCTGACTGGAGAGGTACCTTCGCAGTTAAAGGAAAATTCCGCCAATTTTACAAACATAGCACATCTGCTTGAGGTCAAAGAAAGTTGGCCAAAGGGAAAACCGCGAGAAATTTTCATGT
>JAQQZY010000010.1:19631079-19644519 GCA_030068375.1 Ostorhinchus rueppellii | reverse complement strand
AAAGGCATTTTGATAGCAGTTCAGACTTTGACAGAGGGTTTAAAGCTGGCCCGGTAATGCCCGCTTTTGAGGAAAACAGCGCAAGAGAATAACTTTGCACAGCCCCCATGAAAATTTCTCGCGGTTTTCCCTTTGGCCAACTGTCTTTAACCTCAAGCAGATGTGCTATGTTTGTAAAATCGCCAGAATTCTCCTTTAATATATTACAAGACACAAAAAGGCTGCATTTGGAATTTTTGATACGTCATAAAAAGGTCTCTACAGGAATAATCTTCAATTTTGTGATTTTGAGAAAGAAAAACCTTGATTAATTGGATCAATTCAATATATTGCCTGGCCCAACTAACATATAGTAACAGGGGGAGGAGAAAACTGATGACTGATATATTGATAATGTCATTGGTGCCTCGCTCTCTACAGATTTTTTAATATAAAATGTTTTACGGATTCATTAAGTAAAATATGGTATTTTTCACTTTATTACAAAGCATTGAAGTGAAAATCTTAAAATCAAGGTGGCATATACCTAAATATATATATAACACACTGATCATTGGTTTCTATGTAATTAATCAATAAATGTGGTTTTAAGGTATTTTTTGTCTCTGCATCAGTATTTCCAGTTCAGAATTACTACTACTACTACTACTACTACTACTACTACTACTACTACTACTGACCTCTGTTGATACCATCAGTGTCCAAAATGTCCCACTGCGGCTGATTAATTTGTCTGTTTCTACAGTATAGAATAAAGGCATTGGTGAATGTACCTGTACACTGTGAATTATTTGGATTTTACCAAGATATAAAAACTTAGATTTAGAAGTGTTACATAATTTATCTTGTTTTAAGAGTTAATTTCTTATATTAAGTGTTCATGCATCTGTAGACATGCTTATTCCCAGATTTAACCATCTGAATTCAAGAAATCTTGTCAAGTGAAATCATCTTGCTGCATGGACAGATGTTTCACTTGTTTTGAGGACCTTTTTCCTCAGATTTTGTGTTTTTATCTTGCTTTTAGACACCCCCTTTTTGCAGTGTAGGTTCATAGATGCAAAGAAAGACCTGGAATGTCTCTGAAAACAGATATTACAGACACTAATGTCATGTCAGAATATAAAAATCAGACCCTGCTCTCCAATCACCTCGAGTATCAATCAAGTATTATCTTGGACAGCCTATGCTCAGGCCTGAGTAGTGTAAGGTCCAGCACTCCCACCACTCAATCTGCACCAAGATGAGAAGATTAGACACTCATTGGGGAGACCGAGCTAAGAGCATATTAAATGAAACTGGCATATGCGAGTGCAGCCTGTATTTATCCGTGAACACTACGCTTCGTTTTTAGAGAAAATATATTCCACTGCGAAGTGACCCAGATAGTCAGAACACATCCTACCAGCCCCGAGGCTCCATAGCTCAAAGTGGAAGCTTTTACCAAGGCAATTCTCTCTACATGAGGAAGAAGAAAAAAAAAAAAAAAAAAAAAACCCTGTATTGAAACTTTCATGCAATCTTACTAATCAGAAGCTCAAGCATTCAGCCCCATTCATCAGGAGCCTGGACACCGCTTCACACGATCCATCCAAATGTTGAAGATATCACAGGTTTGTAATCTGGCATTTATCTTTCACCCCCATGTGGTAGAGCTACAGCTGGACAGCTACAAAATCTGATTTATTTGATAAATTATGATGAAAGATGAGTGAATTTGGGAGCCACTTTCACAGGGAAAAAAAAAAAAAAAAAAAATTCAGCAAGCTAATTAATTTAGAAGCAAATACTCAAGATAGCATTAAACTTCCACACGGATGTTCTTTTGATACATTTTACCTAGCGAGAGCTTTTCCTGACACAAGCACAGTGAGAATACACCGAGGACGATAAGGCTTCCAACTGTGAAAGCCTCCCTCCCTCCCTCCTTCCTTCCTGAGGTGAAGAGTACAGTTCCCTAGAGCGGGCCTTCATTGGCTTAATATCACAAAGTTTATAATCTTCGACTGTGTTCACTGTCCAGTTATTTATGACAACATAGGGCTGTGCAATTAATTGAATTTTGATCATGATTTCGATTTTGTTGTCAAATGATCTCAAAACTCATAATAGAGTTGAAACGATTTTCCGTTTGTTTGGGGGGTTTTTTGTTTTGTTTTTTTAAAAAACAATTTCTGAGATACATTCCATTCCAAAACAGCTGTAAAGTCCATATTTGTAGCCAAGAGTTATTTTCAATTTGAATGTTTTGCATAAAGAATCAATAACAAAGTGTTTTTTGAGAGAGAGAGAAATGCTGAATAAATGCACTGTGAAACTCAAAATTAATAGTTTGAATAATTAGGGATGGGAATCGATAAGAATTTACCGATTCCAATTCTCTTATCGGTTCTCAGTGGGTGAGGGAATAAAAGAGTAAAAACAGGTATGTTTGCATTACTGGTCTTTTATATTTCCATCTCTACAGAAAAAAAAAAATATATAACATACAGTTTGTACAAATAATAAGAACAGATGACGCCGGGCCCGGTTTGGGGATGGAAGTGAAAGTAAAACTAAAGGCGCTTTACCAATTCCTCTATTGCCACATGTCTACTACGTGAGCTGGTACAACTCGGTACGACTCCCGTTGTTGCACCTCATTTCCTTTTCTCTGCAGAAATTTGTATTTGAGGGGATATGACGTTGGTTGCCCGCACCGGAACTGGACCCGGATGGTGTCCTGCTGCTAGGTAAGCCACTAAGTGCGAAATGGCGAATCAATCGTATTAATCACATGCTGCATGGACAAATGTGTGAGCAGATTGGAGGGATTCCACCCTTCAGAAGAAATGGAAGCTTTGACAGTGTTCCAAGTGGACCTGGTGTCATCTGTTTAGACCGGTTCTGCCTCAACACTATGTTGGCTACATTCTGACCAAAACAATGCAGCGTACATGTGACGTAACCATGCATGCACAACGAAGGCCGAATCAATAAGCAGGCAGGCAATCGATTCCAAGGAATCAAGCTACTGGGAACCGGTTCTCGATTCCTATCCCTACGAATAACCGTGATTTCAAATATTGACCAAAATAATCGTGATATTGATTTTTTCCATAATCAATGCCCAATGACAACATCTGCAATCCCAGTGGCTGGTTCACCAAGATGGCAGCAGGTAGAGGGATCAGAGTGGAACACATCTCTACTTTGTATCAATGTTGTCTTGTGAATTTACTGGTGGTACTGATGACTGACAGGTTGATCCAGTTCCCACTGTGCCTCCTGGAGAATTCACACAAATGCTCAACCTGCAAACGAACGAAGCACTGGTGAAGTAGATGACGTGAAGCGGTGGTCACAGTTCTATGTCAGCAGCTATCCGGCGCATGTAAAAATGAGGTCATCTTATTCCGGGCCTTAGGGAAAAGTAATAAATAGGGTGCCATCTTTGTCTTAATTGAAAGAGCGCCAGGAGAGCCAATAAACAGCAGAATGAGCAATGTTCCATTTTAGCACAGATCAATAGTGGGGGAGCAGGTCAACCAAAAATTAAACCATTTGCAAGATCCACAGAAATATATTCCCATTACTGACAAAACAATTATCACATTTTATTCACTATTCATATACTGCATTGTTTGTTTCTTTGTTTTTTTATTCCATTGCCAATTTGTGGTGCAAGACATGACACTAAGGAAGCAGAAAAACATCAATTCAAATTTTCCTTTGTTGCCAACCTGTCTTTATGGTAATATTTTTTGTCATTATGATGTGCTTTGTGCCTCTGTGTACCCAAACAAACAAGGAAAAGAAAGAATACAATACAGCAATGAGCTTTTCTGATTCCAAACAGGAATTACCTGTGTGGAAGTTCAATTAAAAGAAGAAAACAATGAAATTAGATCAAGAATTTGGTTATTTTTACCAATTTAATCAGAGAATTAACAGCATGACTTGTGTAAAGTGTAAAGGTTTATGCCAGAGCCGCCCTAAATGAACAGCATTGGTAAAGAACAAAATATATATTTTTAATGTTTTTGTCATAGTTAATCAAAATACCTTATTACCATCATCATCATCAGTAACTTCTTTTCTTGATCTTTTTGTCTTTGTTCTTAGCTTGTTTTATAGTACTTATGTGTAAGTATTCCATAAATGTTTTAATGTTTTTATACTGCGTTCACTTTATAATCTCTGTAATAGCATGCTGCCTTGGCCAGGTCTCCCTTGGAAGTGATTTTTTAATCTCAAGGGACTTCCTGGTTAAATAAAGGATTAAACATCATCATCATTAATAATAATAATAATAATAATAATAATAATAAAGTAGGTAGAAGCTTTTTAACCAAACTGATATTTTTTATGCTAAAATATACTTATTCATGAATTTTCAAATTTACACTTTAAAAAAAGAAAAAAATTAAAAAGCACATTATTATGTCTTTATTTAGATGCTAAGTTACAGTCATATACTTGCATTCCTTAACAGAAAAAAAATTACTTCTAGTGGTTGAATATTATGACTGCTTAATTTCTGCCTTCTCAGATAAGCACAGTGAGCCACCTCAACTTTTGGAATAAAAAGGTGAATTCGGTGTGAAATGAGTTGTTCCTGTTGAAAAATGGTAAAACATTGAGAGCTCACTGTAAATGAAAAAATCTGCACTAAAACACTTCATAATGCTGGATGGTCTCTGTGATAAAGAAGGAAGTGGTGGTCTAATAAATTCATTAAGCACTGTATAGCATTTTACATAGTTGTAACAATATATATATATACATATCATTATGAGGGATGAGCACAAATATTTGATCAGAAAAAGGGTGAGAATAGTCTTTTTTTTTCCATTAAGAGTCAACCTTTTATAATTTGGGGTAGCAGGAGGTTTATGCTGTACTTCATAGAGACACCAAAATAATGTTTATGGCACCGTTTCTATCAGAGTGCTGCATATGTTGAACCAGAATAAGCATTTAAAGTGTCCTCTTATTATCATTATTTACATTTTTATTTTAATATTATTGTGGGTGATGTCAAAACTGAGCATTTAAAATAATTTGGCCTCAACACCAATTATTACCTCTGACACATACAGAGAGAGATTTCAGCTATACCAGCGTCCCCCTAATGTCATAATTTTACACTGAAGAATCCCTGCGAAATTTCTCCCATTTGTCTACACACTAGGCGACCCAGGTGACTCACAATACAACATTTTCCTTTAACTAGGCTGTTATCAAATTTCCATTAAAGTGCTGCGGTCCATAACCTGACTCAGCCACAGCCAGGAAGTCATTGCCTTGCTTCCCCCAAATTCACTGCACTGACTCAGGATTATATGACTTCTCTCCTTCACTGCATTGCTAGGGTAGTCCAGGCAGACACATTTCTCTTATTTGGGGTTTTAAAAGTTGGGCTCATCCTCCATGATGAAATGGATGTGACAGTGCTTACGCAGATGTGGTGGCGTCACTGGATCTAAAGCACCTGCCTGAGGATTTCTTATGAAACGGCACATTGTCTGAAGCTTGAAATGCACAAATATTTCAGTCAAAGGCCACTAGAATGAGATATAGTGATAACTCCTAATCCTCCATTATGCTGCTTTCAAAAGGGCCTGGACAAAACAATGGTAGCTTAAGAATTATTGGAGACAGCAGCATTGTGCAAACAAAACAACTGCATAACAAAAGAATGAGCAAAGCATTTTCACTCTGCATTAGCGCTATAAAACAGAAAAAGCCCTTTTATTGTGCGGCTCTCATTATTATCCTGCGGCACAATGGTGGAGGGGGACATTATAAGAGACCATACTGTACACCAATGTACAAATAAACAGACAATAATCACCAATCCTGCAAGATGAAGCGCACAATTTCCTATAAATTACACCAAAACATCAGTCAAAATATTTTGCAGTACATCTTTTTTTCCCCCCCACACTTAACGCTTTAAACACTAAGCCTGAAATGGTCTGCATAGATTTTTTTTCTTCTCTTGACTATAAAAAGGTTAGAAAATATGCTGTGAGTGACTGTTTACCCATTTTTCAACATCTTTCCAATTCTAGCAGTAATTTACTGCATGCTATAATACTGATAAAACGGCTTCTGCTAGTGCAGAACTGAGTGACTTCATCAGAATCACTCAATAACCTGTTGGAATTTTTCCAAATGCAGCCGTGGCCTAGATGGCTGAAGAGTCGGCTTGTGACTGAAGGGTCACTTGTTCGATTCCCTGGAATGGTGGAAAGTTGTTGGCTGTTGTGCCCTTGAGCAAGACACTTAACCCTCACATTTGTTCCCCAGGTGCCCAATATAGCGAGCCCACTGCTCCTAGCATGCAGTGCGTATGATACATGATCCTCTAGTGATGGTTTAAAGCAGGGGTCTCCAATCCTAGTCCTCGAGGGCCGGTATCCAGCATGTTTTGGATGTGTCCCTCTTCCAACACACCTGATTCAAATGATCAGCCTATCATCCAGCTCTGCAGAAGCCTGATAATGACCATCAGGTGCGTTGGAAGAGGGAAACATCTAAAACATGCAGGATACCGGCCCTTGAGGACCAGGACTGGACACCCCTGGTTTAAAGGCAGAAGACAAATTTTGGTGTGTGGTGCATGTTTACATGTGTAACAAACTACTATTAAAAAAAAATAAATAAAGATTATATTCTATTCACAAACAGTGAAAGAGTTACAGCCATCCAAACTGGATACGTGCAGGGTGCGTCACCGATGACACGTTAGGTTTTAAAGAGTTAAATATCACTTTATCCAGAAACAGTATGTTAAGGCAGGAATCTAAAATATATGACCTAAAACAAATCATTCAGAGTAACAGTCAAAACCCCCGAGAAAAGCAAAGACAAGCACAGTCAACTAAATGTTTTGTGCTTGTGTTAAACGATTAATATGACAGCATGCCACATAAAGTCATGTGATCACACCAGAGACCGTAAAAGAGAGCAGTGAAGAAGTCACAGCAAACACAACCAAGCACACACTCATTCAGCAAATTCACACCCAGAAAATGGTCACTTGGTTATCTTTCTAATTGGGAACATCCTGTCCCATTCAGACCAGATTCAGGTTTCTGTAAAACTGCGAATCCTGCATCGAACCCATATGATGCAGTCTGACAAAACGCCTCCTCCTCATGTCCAACCGAGCTGTCAGTAGAATTTAGGATGTGTCAACCAAGAGAAAAAAAAAAAAAAAAAGAAAAATACAGCCACATCTGAAAACAGCCCGTCCTTCACTCGACCCTGACAACACTAGACTACAGGATCAAAGACGCTCTAAAGAGACCTGAAAACATGAAAGTCCAATGCTGCACTTTTGCTGAATCAATTTACTGCATTTTCAATCACCCTGGAGACTGAAACTTCATGCATTTTTCTTTTAGCCAAAGGATATTCACTGAATTTCTTACTTCAACTAGACACTGCATCTCATAGAAACATTATTGTTTGACTACCTACGAGGTTGTTTTTTTTTTTTCCATGCTCACATCAACAGAAAATAAAGAAAATCATACCAGCGGAGGTCTGCTTGAACTTCTCGCTCTTCTTCTTCCTCCATTTCCACGGCTTGAGAAGGCGTCCCAGCGTGGCGAATTTGCTCCGACGACGAATGGGTGGAGTGTGGGTGCCAGAGACCAAGGATTCGGAACGCATGGCGGCCAGCCTCTCTACTTCCTCAGCTGTGAGAGAGAATACACAAAAAAAAAAAAAAGCAGGTTCTAGTTTAGATGGAGATGCAGAGGAGGTGATATTCTGGTAATCATGTTGGACAGCTCGTAGTGCAGACACTTTTGCTTACAAAGATCCGAGCAGTAAAAATCTGTGCCAAATGGCCTCCTGGATTCCCTAGTAACTCGATAAGGTTGGGAGGATAAACAAACCTGCATTTCAGATAGCATTACGCAGGACACACTCTGAGTCTAAACAGTTTGAGGCTACATCACGCTGAACTGATTTCCACTGGCTTGCCAAAAAAGGAAAAAAAAAACCACTAAATAGACCAATATGCATCTCATTAAGAGTGGATATTTATACTCTTCATAAGTCCAGCCCTTAGGTTAATGCATGGTATGTTTAAAATACTACTGCAGAAAAAACCTCAACAATATTAGCTGAAAATAAATGACCACAGGCATTTACATGAGCTGCTACTGCTCCACTGAGCTCCTTCGTCGCTATATTTTTCAACGGACTCTACTATTTTTTCAGGTGACATTTGACTGCTACTCGAAAACCAAGAAAAGTAGCATCTGCAACTGGAACAATACAATCTTAATAATATCTGCACCAACAACACCAGATTTCCAGAGGTGCTGTACTTTTCCTACTGCATCTTCAAGTTTCTACCTCATTTCCATGAAAAAAAAAAAAAATAAAAAAAAATCATCCTGCAGAGATTTCATACTTCCTCCTGATAACTGATCCACAGTCTGCGTTTAGCTTCCTATTTACATCATAATGTTACAAAAAATATGCTGACGGCTGACTACAACATAGCGCTGACCTGAAAAAAAGTCAAGATATCTGGCCTCGTACAGTAAAAAATAACCGCTGACAGTCTTATTTTTTCATAATTTGTGACATTTCTTCACCCTTAGACAAGTTTAAGTGTAAAAATATATCAGAAAATAAACAAGAACAAGCTTTTCTTGATGTGCGAGGATCAGATTGGAACCTGGATGCATGATGTGACCTCTAGCACAGTGTCGAGCCTGTTCATTGCATCAGATCACCACCCCATAACATGCTGTTGGAAACACACTGGTTGCTTGATTTTATGCGATTATATCACATGATGATGTTTGCCAACACAGACGTATCACTGTGCAGGCCAGTCACCTCCCTAGGGCAATGAGACTGCATGCTAAACAATGTGACAGTAGAGCAGTGGAAGTCGCCGCTGAAATGCCCCGGTGTCTGAGAGACAACTTTCTTAACAGTTCTGCCATCAGTGCACTCTATAAATAGCTCCACAGTCGATACTAATTGAATCCAATCAGTTACAAATGACTTCATTACAGGGCCAAAAGCTAGATTAAGACAGGAAGACAAAGAAGCACATCTATCCAGAAATCTACAATCCAACAGCCAGCTCCATTCTGACACATGATAAAGGCAGATACAGTGACTTCAGTGAAACCAAGGCAACCTAAGGTAAATATGCTTCTATTAAAGTTGGATTAATTGAATCTGCATTAAATGAGAGTCTGCCAAAGTGTGCCCCATGCAATATGTATTTTTGTTGAAATTTTAAGAATAGCTGAAGAGGCTTAGAGGATTTCTGAGTGAAATCCTTTAAAACTTATGAGACGTGATTGATTCTACAGTATGAGATGAGATGCACAGGGGTACTTCCTCCATCTTCTCCATGTTTCCCCTTCTGTAATGTGCCCAGTTTTAATTAAAAGCACGTTATTTGCATACAAAGATGGCTGAGTGATGATGTAATGACATGGAATGGAATGGCTTGGATTCTCAAATGGCTATGTGGAGGGTGGAAAAGCCTAGAGTGCATGGTTTTGTGGCATTTAAAGAGCTAAAATAAACAAATATAAATGTAAGAACCCCCACAAGCAAACATCTAGGAACTCCAGTCCAGCCTAATAAGAAGTTGTGATCCTGAGGAAGCTGAGATGCTACAAACACCACTGCTTCTCCCTTTTGGGTTTCCAGTCCTACTTCAGCTCCACATTGACCCACTTACACTTGGAGCCCACATCACAGATCCGCAGGACATATAATATGATTGTCTCCCACAGTGGAACACCTGATCTGTGCGTCGAAGGCGCATAGGAGCCCACGGGCATGACCACTGCTACATAATGGGCTACAGTATCCTGGATAGCACTACCGCAAGGCTACTATGGGCGAAACCACGCAAGGCTTGGAGCCTGTACTCACCGTCCTGGGTTTCATTCCCGCGACTGCAATTGCTGCAAATGTGCTTTATCTCTTTCCCGATGTGACAGTGGATCGTAAAGGGGATGTTGTTGTTGTGGTGCGGATGCTTTCCGTGGCCCTTCTTGTTGCTGAGAGACATTATTTTGACCAAGCTGAACGCCTTTTTCTTAGGTTTCTCCACGGCTACGGGCGTGTTTTCACGGCACCCCGTGGTAAGCCAAGCCCCGTGCATGATGGTGGGCGCAGGATCCACCGTCGGGTAATTGGCCGTCTTGAACATCGGGACTCGAAAACGGAGCCAGTGCGCACGGTTAGGACAGTGTGGATTAAAACGTGAGGGCCATCAGTTAAGTCCTACCTGACCTACAGTAGCAGCTCCAGTCGACCCCAATGCATTCGCTCCTGTTTTCGCAGTATTTCCCTCACACCTCTACCTGAGATCCCTGGATGTGCGGGAGACTCGGTTGCGCAACGGAAAACTCAGCACTACCGAGGGGGAAAAAAGAGCCAGGTCCAAGTGAGCTAATAATAAAAACCGAGGGTGAGAAGTGAATGGCAGTGACTACCTCTCCCTCCCAGAGCTGAAAGCAAGACTGCAGTCGGTTGTAGCTAATCCACGATTAGTGAAGCTGAGCAGTGGGCGCCTGTGATTGGCTGCACGGTGCGCTCCTTTAATAGGCCAGTATGATCTGAGAAAAAAGTTGCTTTTTGCCTCATGTCATAATGGAATACAGCAGGATCCATTGTGTGACAGACCCTTTTTGTATTTACATAACATCAGCAACTGCAGTGCACCCACAAACCACCTCTGCTGCTGGAATACAACATGTCCATTTACAAAAGCAAAACGACAGTCCACAGCCCAGCAGTACATATATATTTATTTATTTATTTATTATTCATTCAGAGATGTTAGATTTAGGGGACAAGATGAGAGACGCCAGATTAACCCCTTAAAGTCCCACAGCTATTTTTGGTACAACTTCCAAATGTGTCTCTCCCAATAATAATAATAATAATAATAATAATAATAATAATAATAATAATAATAATAATAATAATAATAATAATAATAATAATACATTGCATTTATAAAGCACTTTTCATTCACAGGAATCTCAAAGTACTGCATAAAAAGAAAGTCCTTAAAGAAATACTTAAAAAAAATAAATAAAAAAAAAGTAGGCTAAAACAGGGCATCATGGTGGACTGTGGAAACCTGTCTAATGAAAAGCCTGACTAGGAATGTCTTCAGTCCCAAGTGCTTTAGTGATCCCAAGTAATTTATCACCATTTGATAAAATATCATCCTCCATATTTTGCTTTTTTTCAGTGAAAATCCGTTATTTTCCTATATTATCATTTACTGATCCTGTAGATGCTAACCCTTTATTTAACCAGAGAGAGTTCCACTGAGATGGAGATCTCTTTTACAAGAGTAAAAAAAAGCAGGTTTCACAGACAGGTAGTAACAATGATTTAAAACAAACAGTAATATTGTAATAACAGAATAGTTTGGAAAAAAAATTCTCGAAGTACAGTTAATAAAGGTCACAGCCATTTAAAAACACAGGCCCTGTCTAATAAAGGCTCAGAGTAAATGTGAAGCTGATTAGATCAAACAAGGGGGAAAAAAGGGAAAGTGACTTTTTTCAATAAAGTATATCATTAACTGAATAGAAAACAAGTGTCTCCATCCACTGCCACTTGTTAAACTCCATGGGTTTTACTGATGAATCAATGTTTTAGAAGAAATCCATGTTCGCTACGGAGCCTCTGAACATCCATGATGACCATGAAAAGATGACAAACTGCATTTTACCTTGATTTATGGGATTAGTGGATCAACAGGTATTAAACATTTTGATGATTTTGGTCACAGTGTATGTTTGGGTCTTTAAGGGTTAACAGATGTGTGCAGACTAGTGATAGTGACTGTAGGTAGAAGAGGGGGTGCTATAAGCTGGAGAAAATATATGATGTTTGTAGGGATCCATGACTGAAAACTATCAACCTATTACCATAAAAGAATGTTTGGTCCCCAAAGCACTGATACACATATTTATTCTTTGCTTTAGTTTTGTTTTGTTTCTGGCAAAAAAAAAAAAGAATCAAATCCAGTCAGTATCTGATCCCCTGCCTCCCCCCTCCTTATATCAGATATGGTTTGGTCCTAGCTGATTCGACTAAATATACTTCCATCTAAAAAACTAAAACTATATTTGTGTATCAATGTTAAAAAAATAAAAATAAAAAAATAGTAACATAAGATATGACTTTATAAATTGATGGGAATTTTTTGTTTGTTTGTTTTAACAGAAAAATACAGAAAACAAAGTGCCGGAAACAAGTAGAACATTGAAGAGTGAAACATGAAATATAAGAGTATTTGTTATTTATATTGTATGTTATAGAAGAGTATTTTCTATTTATATTACTTGTTCTAAAAGAGTACTTGCTATTTATATAACTTAATTACGTCTCACCTAATAATATTATTATCCTAAAAACTATTATTGAAATGTAAAAGATGCTTTGCACCTTTCTCACCATCTTGTATGAAATCATAAAATAAAAACAGGGGATATATTTTGGGGGTTTGCATGGTTTGCAATATTGAAGTGGTGGGTCCTAAAGTGACTTTTTTTTTTTTTTTTTTTTCCACAGGGCCCTAAATCTCTTGCAGCACCCCTGGGTAGAAGGATGATGAAGATGGAGCTACCAGGCAGGAGGCAAAGAGAAAGATCAAAGAGATTTATGGATGTGGTGAAGGAGGACATGCAGGTAGTTGTTGTGTAAGAAGAAGATGCAGGACACAAGGTCAGATGGAAGCAGATGATTTGCTCTGGCGACCCCTAAAGGCAGAAATGGAAAGTAAACGTAGTGATAGAAGCGTTTATTAACCTAAATCTATTATCATATTAACCCTTTGATGCATGAATTATGAGGACTTTAGTCAAGATTTTTATTCCTCTTTAGGCATGAAAAAAAATGTGGTTGTTTTTTTTGCTTTTTTTATGTAGTTACAAAAATGTCCACTCAGCTGAACACCATGCATTTAATTTTTGAAGAAAAGAAACATGTATTTAACCCTTTCATGCATACTGATCACTACAGTGGATATCTACTCTACAGCTGTTCTCTTGTATATTCATGGGTTTTGTTGTTTTAGTTGCCAACACAGTGGACGCTTATGCTTGATCTCATACACTCAGAGATGTATAAAGTACTGGAGTAGAGGAGTGGAGTAGAAGTACCAGTGCTATATCAAAAAACTGACTTGAGTAAAAGTTGAAGTGTTCTTTAAACATCATACCGAAGTGAAAGTACTAAAGTATTCACATTTTTTTGTACTCAAGTATTACAAGTAGAAGTAACTAAAAACTTCCTACTCAAGTACTGAAAGTAAAAGTAAAATTTAAAGTGCTGTGTAACTAAAAGAAAGCAGTCACAAGTTTCAGTATCTTACTATATTTAATATTAAGGCACAACTTGTTTGTGTGAAGCAGCAGTACAAGGAAATACAAG
>JAQQZY010000010.1:19613413-19624729 GCA_030068375.1 Ostorhinchus rueppellii | reverse complement strand
AAGTAGCTGGGATAGGCTCCATGCGACCCCTGTGACCCTAGTGAGGATAAAGCGGGTATAGAAGATGAATGAATATTTCTTGTATTTTATTCTGTTTTTATTTGTTTTACTGTACAGCACTTTGCTCCACTGTGGTTGTTTTAAAGTGCTTTATAAATAAAGTTGGATTGGATTGGATACTTTTATTCTGGAAGCACTTTATTTGTAGACCAGTGTTATTATCAACTGGAGTAAAGACAGGGAACAGAGATGGATGCTTAAAAGAATAGTCCACTTTTATGGGTGGAAGGAGAAACACACCTGCTGTTAAACATTATGATAGAGGATATTAACAGGTTTATGAATATGAGCAAATATAAAAAAGCTGACCTTTTCTAGAGGGCGTCTGAAGGAATAAAAGAAAAGGCTGTGGTCACAGTGGAAAACTGTGAAAATGCATTATTTTTAATTGGGTATGCATGACTGCATGTAAATAGGAATATTAGAGGAATATTCATTTTCATTGGCCACGTAAACAGCTTATTCTGAATACTGCCTTTTGCAGAAATAGGGAGAATTAGTGTTTATGTAAATATAATCAGTGACTGAAGCTATACTTGCTCTAATACTTTAGAAAAAGAATGAGACAAACTGTTTTTCACCCTCGTGTCTGGAACGTTTCCCAATATTAACATTAAAAGGAATTATTAAAGAGATGATACAACACATACAGTATATGAAATACAAGAATAACAACCAATAAACTACTGATAAGCCTAAAATATATATTCTGGATGAACAGACAAACAAATGGCTCCATTTAGAAAGACTTTGAATGAAATAATGGCTTTGGTAGGAGACCACACATGTCTACTGGGACTGATCAAAGAAGTTAAACATGGACATCCCTTACTATATGTAACAGAATACTATTGAAAATGACATCAAACATGCTTTAATTAATTACTAAGAAGGCACAGCACTCCTGTTGGAGGTCAATGGAAGGAGGAGGAAGATAAGGAGGTTCCTAACATAGAACACTGAACTGAAACTGAAAAACAGATACGTCTCTAATTTTTAAAAAAATATATTTTTGCACGCAGACACAACTGATTCATTTGAATTTTTTTTCTTTTTATGCTCTCCTGAGTATAAAGTGAACAATTTATTCATATTCCTATTTTCATTCTTATTCTTGTAGTAGTAGTAATGTTTCTCTTTTGTTTAAATGTTTTCTTAATTTTTCTTATAACGTTTGCATGTATCGACTGGCATGCCGCCTGTTGCACTCCTTCCCTTTCCTACACTTCAAAAAACTTTTTTTTTGCTTTACTTCTTTTTCATATCTTTAGTCATTGCATGATTTCCTCTGGGATTAATAAAGTATTCTGAATCTGGATCTGAATATTCAGTCAGTCAGATAATAAAGTTCCTTTGAATGTTGGTGGAAAAGGGGCTTATATGTTCATACAGATCTGTGGACACTTACACCAATTTACATTTGTGTTTTGTCTGTGAAGTGAGGAAACCGGTGAATGTTTTGACTGTAATATTGCACATAAGGAAAAATAATCACATGAAGGTTTAAATCGCCTGCATTTTTGACTCATACAACATGTACTCATGTAATCAGTACTTTCTTAAATGTAGACTTACTCCACTTCACACTGCAGTAAGCTGTTCCTGCTAATAAGTATTCACCAATCCTCTATGAGTCATACCTAATGGTTGGTGTTGTCATGAAGCAAGATGCTAGCACTAAAAATACATGGGCATATACATATTTGAGCTTTTTTGCTTAAACCTGAGTTGTACATCTGAATCCTTAACATTGTGGCGTCTGGTGTAAACTGGTTTTTATGGATATAGTCCAGGTTTTGGGCTAAACAATCATACAACTTCCGACTGAGCAGGCTGTCTCGACAAATCTACTCTTCTCTCTCCCCCTGTATCTCTGTCTTTCTCCATCTGTCACTCTCTCTGCATTTTTATCTGTCTTGCTCCCTCATAGTTACACATACACACAGTGCTTCATTTCTTTGGCGCAATCCGAAATGAATTAATAAGATGGTAAAAGTGTATGCTTAGCATTTTCTACTTTTTAAAAATGGCTGTAGGAAAATGTGAACAGTTACGTAATTATAGTTGGTAAGAAGAATGAATCCTGACATTTCATACGTAGCCTCTTGCTCAACCTTCAGCACTATGTTCAGTCTTCCTTCTGACAAGCACATAATTAATTTAATATGATTATGTAAAGTCTGCTCACACTGCTATAAGAGGGAAAGATGTGCATGCAACAAACAAACAGACAGCAAAGAAATGGGAGAAGAGAGGAAAGCAAACTTTCCTGAGTCAAGATCATTCTATTCAGCCCCTGCAGCCCCAGGAGTATTATAGGACAGGACTATTGGTGAATTGTCAAAAATGAGAATTCAATGGTCAACAAAACAATATGCTTGGTCAGTGTGACTTCCTCTACATTTGAAATTGTTGAACTTGCTCTTATTCATCTCGAATATAAGCAGATATTGTATTTGTCTATTTGTAATGTGTAACAGTTGTTTGTTAACGTCTTGATTTGTTGCAACTATATATGTATTGTTTTCTTGGGAAAACAATATATATATATATATAAATTTAAATGAGCATTTCATTATGGTAAATATAAATGCAGAAAAATTACTTTGCTGGAGTCACACATCAATGTCAGGAATCAGAAAAAGTGACAGCAAAACTTTGAAAAATGTATTATACGTGATAAATTATGTGTGATAGAGCATTATCTCCCACTAGATCTGTATTATGTTTGATAAATATCTTAAATAGACAAAATACTGTCTCATTGTACTATCTGAAGAAATTATTATTTGTATAGATGCAGTATAGAGTAGTTCTTGCTGTGCTATAGGTGGTGGTATCTATTAGTTCTCAACACAGCTTATTGACATTATATTTTATCACACACAACAAGAAACAATGTGATTGAATTTAGAATGTGAGTGGTTATTACATCACATGTTGCAAATTGCAAACGTAACAACCAACAGGTGGTATTCTACTGGTAAATTTAGACATCAGACACCAGAAGCTAAAAATACAACTTTTATAACATAGTATGCAGTCACTAGATTTTGCACAGTAGTTACATCATGCTGCTACAAATGAAAAATGTTGCAGTGCCAGCTGAAGAAGGCCACTTCACTGCAGAGCTGCTAGACTTCACCCATGATAGATGTTACAATGCTGACACCTCGTGGGAGAAAACCGCAACTTCAACAACTGAGGAAATTACAATAATATTTTTTCTCATTTTAAAAACAACTAACAATTAATTTTTCAAACTAAAACACATTTTGTTTTTTTTAAAAGTGTGTAAAGATAATTTTGCTAAATATTTGACATTTGAGCCTTTCTCCTGTACGTCCATGCGTAAAAACGTTATGACGTAATGGCGTACGATCTACAAAGACAAATCGGAAGTGAATAAAGGCCTTGGTTCCATATTCTGGGTTAAGATGTCTTCATGTTACTATAATTTTGTTAGCTAATAACTACATTAATATGTAAACTTATTTTGGCCGCAAAGTCAAAATGAGCCAGACGTTGTCAGACTATGGTGAGTGTTTTTCACTCAGATAAACACGACACAAAGGGACGTCTATGCTAGCAGATGGCTAACGTTGACTGCTAACATAATGAACACTAGTGCTTATCTGCGTCTGTAGGTTTACTGTGTGAACATTTGTTTCTTCAGGTCACCTCCCCCTCTCCTCCCTCCGTCTTATCGTCCCCCCTCTGCAGCTCGTATCTGCGGTTCTATGGCAGATTGTACAGCAGGGTGCCGTCATGTACTACGGGCTGCTGGACGACTTCATCACCACAGTGTTGGACACGGTCCCCGAGCTGCTCACTTACTCAGAGAGAGTCCAACTAGTTATTGGCTTACGAGCAAGGGTATGATGCTAAGGATGCTACAGACCCTACTCACCATGTTCCACAAAAAGACACATGATTCACTCCAGGCTTTTACATGATCATAACAGGCTAATATGAACCAGATATTCTTTTTTTTTTGTATTTTATTTATTTATCTAGACAGGGACAATGCACAGTATACATTAACCTTAAACAAGAGAGATGTAGTGTGCCTGGTTTGTAGCATTAGTGCTTATTTCCACCTGAGCAGTCTGATGTTATTAATAAAAACTAAGACATACAAAGATGCATTTCCATAACTCCATCTATGTATAAAAAAAATCAATCACATCCAACCATTCACTCTTATTCATCCCACTGCTGTCTGTCACACATGCTAAGCATCTTTACATCATATTACATTACAGCTACAAGTTTGGTTAAAGAGTAGCTGTTTTTTTGACCATGCAGGAAAAAGTGTGATAGTTTGTAATTGTTAGTAGCTCTGTTGTTAATGTGTTTCATTGTCACATGGCCATATATGAATTTGCAAATGTTGTTTTGTGCCTCAGAGTCCTGCATCCTTGCCGAATGCTGTTGATCAAGTATTTTGAGATGTTTTTCCAGAATTCAGAGAGATAAACCCTTTTTTTTTTTATCTGCCTGATGTTGACCTCTACTGAAGGACACCTCTGTTATATATTACTTTATACTATAACCGTAATCCACACATGAGGACAAAAAATAGATGTCACATAGAGCTTAGAAAATCGTAAATGTAGTCACAAAAAACTAATTTAGCCACCATGTGTTACAAATAATATGGGATCTACATGGGAAAATTGTTAGACTATCCTTGTTTTTCTTCAATTTCTTGTTCATTTTAATGTCTGGTACAACTAAAGGTACATCTATTTGGACAAATGTAATGTAACAAAATAGTTCTTAATAGTTTAATTTCAGAGCTGATATTTATCCATTTTCCATGTTTTCTTGATAATAACCAAAATCACTTCAGTTCTTACATCAATATCTATGGCATTGTACTGCCAAAAACAGTGCTTTTAGGTATTCCTTGTTTTCTGTCTGTTTTAGTCACATGGTACACACAGGAGTTAGTACTGGATTGCATAACCATTGTTTTTGATTACTTTTGATGGTCTAATATTTTTTTCTGCGACTGTATGGATCTTAATGAATAATATGAATGAATCTGCTGCTTAAGATTACGGTGCACCAACTGCAAAATTCATGGCAAATAGTGATACTAATATTTAAAATTCCATTTTTGTTCTTTCTGTGCTTATTTTGTTATTATTTATCCTCCAATTAATAAAGATATCTTCATTATAATAATAAACATAGTTCTTTCCACTCTTTTTGGAATATGTAATCTGATTTTAATGAGTAATGCTATTTCCTTGATGTGCATTTCACTTCATTTTCATTTAAAAAAAAAAATAAAATTCTTTCTAAATTTACTTACTATTACTATTTCTTTTAAGTGTTTCTGCTCTCCATCATTATATATTTGAATACACACAAATTCAAACTTATAAATGTATTTATAGGTAAATATCTGCCACTGCCATCAGTAAAAAGAAATATGTATTGATACTAATATTAACTGTTATTAGCCAACTGGTACATCATTGCATTCCCATTTAAGATGGAAGTTGTGTCTTTGATTGGTCAAATTCCTCCTTATATTCTTTTATTAAACTAAGTTATGTCATTTTAAGTTATGCAATCAAATAGGAAAAAGCAAACAAACAAGTTGAGCAGTTTATGCCCAGTTTCACATCGAAGTCTTAAGTGCTGGATGTAAATGCAACCAATGCAGTGCACAAAGATGCTTGAGTCAGTAGATCTTAAGAAGAATCCTTCCTGTGTCTCCAACTCTACTCATTTTCCTAAATAGGAAGAGTATAAAAATCTGTCACTTGAACTTGAAATTAATTAAAAAATAAAAACAATCCCACATGAAAGTATTGAGATGACTGTGCCATCTCTCAACCATTTGTTTTCTTCTTGAAGTAGTTAAATAAAATCATAAACCTCTCGATCTGTCAACAGGTGGTGCTAGAGATGTGCCGCAATGATGATTTCTCCAGTACACAGGCTATCCAGCCTCATTTGAGCAGGATAAATACCTACATTATGAAACAGGATAAAGAGGTCAGCGTCCTTGTTCAATCTCAATCCACTGTACATGAAAAGTGAAATTACTAATGTGTCTTGCATGTGCTGTTTTTAAAGGCTCCCAGTTCTGAGGTGAAAGCATCAGTGACAAACTTCTTGCTGCTTGTTAACACTCTTGTGGGTGACCCATGCCAGAGGGAGATGTTTTATCAGGTGACATTTTTGTCGAAGATATTAGAACCTTGCTAGTGTAAGTAGATTATGCTTAATTGAAATGTGAGCTGTTAAAAAACAGTGTAAGTATAGTAACCCAGATCATATTGTTATATTCAGTTTGATTAAATGCTAAATGGTTATGTTTTTTGTTTGGAGCGTTTGGGCGGCAGATGGTAACAGTGAAGGACTTTGCTTTATTTTCTGTAGAAAATCTTCCCAACTGTGTTTGGCCACAAATACGACTCAGCTCTTCAGGCTCTGATGAGAAAATTCCTCCTCACTCTACAGAAGCTGTTGCCAGTTCCAAACCTGGAACAAGTGGGTACATAACAAATATATTTACATACACAGATACAAATATACAAATACAGATAAGTTACAGCTTCAGGGTTCCCACATGTCCTGGAAAACCTGGAAGATGATTGATCAGTTTTCCAGTCATGGAAAGCATATGTAAAATGAGGGAAAAGGTGAAGTGTTGTGGAAATGGTTAAGTTATCCTGGAAAATTATTGATCTTCCCCTTGCCTTGTCACGTTGTGTGTCTAAACTGAGATGAAATGAAGGAAATAGTTTTTCAGTAATTTATCGCAAATATACAAATATTTTTAGAGGAAGTGCAGGAGAGAAAATAAGAGTAGAGAAAGTTGACCAGTTGAACGTTGTAACTCCAGTTTGTCAGGCTAATGAAGTGCTCCGCTGTAATCTGTGGGTGTGTTTGCATTATTCTATGATACATTTGTCATGATATTTTTCATAGATAAATTATAACCATAGACTGCACAAAAATTTCTGAGTAATAAACATAGAAACAATCTGGTAAATAAATTCAAGTTACAACTGTAGAGAAGACAACATCCAAAGAACAAGAGGGACAGGGGAATGGATTAGTGTACAGTATGACATGATAACTTGTCTTTGTCTTGGCTGAAAATGTCCTGGAAAATAATTTCAGGGAAAAAGTGGGAACCCCGCTGTTGTTAAAAATACTCTGATTTCACGGTTTAGTCATTAGTATGCCATTAATTGTCTCCATAAAATGTTCGGAATATTATTCTATCGCACATATTCTGTTCATAACCTTGACTTTAACCTGTTTTCCTCCTTCTCTAGACTTCCCTTTTGCTAAGTCTTTCCCCTACGATCTTGAAAGAGTGTGTGGAGCTCATGAATCAGCCTGAGCCTCTAAATAAACTCATTCAGCATCACAGTCGTTATGGCCATGAGGTCGCACAAGGTAGGTATTTTAACTGAATTCCTGATCATTTGTTTTATTATATTTGTATATGCATTGCTCAATTCAAAGAAAAGTTAAAAGTAAATCTATAGTTATATAGAAGTTATGTAGTTGTAGTTATAAGCTAATAGGTTAGAGGTTGTAATTACTACGATGATTAAAAAAAACATCAGTTTACTAGAGAACATAAAGACTCTATTGTCTTTCAGTGGAACAAGGTTGTGTGCTCTGATGAGTCCACATTGACCCTGTTCCAGAATGATGGATTTATCAAGGTGAGAATAGAGGCAGATGAAGTGATTACCCATCATGCCTAGTGCCTACAGTGCATATCTGTGGAGACAATATGATTTGGGGTTGCTTCAGTTGGTCAGGTCTAGGTTCAGTAATGTTACGTGTCCATAAAATCAGGGAAATGAACCTGAATATAATGAATGACCAGGTCTGAACATCAGTGAATTTTTGTTATTCCTTGATGACAAACATATTCCAACATGACAATACTAGGATTCATTTGGATACAACTGTGAAAGAGTGGATCAGGGAGCAGGAAACATCATTTTCACACATGGATCGGCTACCACAGAGTCCAGACCGGAACCCTATTGAGTATCTTTGGGGTGTGATGGAGAAAACTTTACACAATGTTCCAACTCTCCCATCATAAAAGCAAGATATTGGTAAAAATTAATGCAACTCTGATTAGAAATAAACATGACATTTATTGTGGAATTGCATAAGCATTGCGGGGCATGAACAGTTCCACAGTGAATGTGTCCCGTACTCAAAGTTAAAGGCAGTCCAACTACATGTGTGTGACTTTTTTTAGCAGGACAGTGTATTTTTTTGTACCACTTTCTTTCTGTTGCAAAACATGTATAAGTTTTGATTGTGTTTTTTTGTCGCAGTTTCTCCCTGTGTGGACGATTGCATCATTTCCAGCCTATCCTACAAACCACGGAGCATAGAAACTGAGGAAGACTCAGTCAAGCACGGATCTATGTGTGTTGCATCAGACTGCCATACGGAAAAATCACTTGTCACTGAGTCTGAAAACGATGAAGAGAAATATTCTGTGATAAATTCAGAAATGAAAAAGAATGCGCAAAGAAAAGGGCAACAGCAAGTTGAAGATTTGACTGAAGATCAAGGAGCCTCTATTGAAATTACACTTCCTTTTGATGAAAGTGAGTCTACCGATGAGGATATGGACAAAGAATGGCGTTACAGTTTGCAAACTGGCAGTAGGACATCATCGAAATCCTTCGAGTGTTTGGTTTGTGGGCAGATTTTTAGTTCCCTAAGAAAACTTAAGAAGCACAGTGTCAATCAAAGTGTGTGCTCCTCAAGTTCTGTTAGCCAGAATACTTTTTGTGAGAGGATAAGCTTGCATCCAAAAGCAAAGTCTAATAATACTGGAATTACTGCCTCTAAAAGTGACAATGAGCTTCTATCACTGGCAACAGATAACCTGTCAAAACAGAGGAGTCTTCCAAGCTTGGAGAAGTCTCTTAATGACTACAGGCTTGTATGCTGTGACTGTGGCCAAGTTTTCACTTACCCAAAGAATCTTGACAAGCACCAGAAGGTTTGTGCAGAGAGTAGTAAACAAGAGAGGCAGACAGAGCCACAGTGTTCCACAGACTTATCTCGTCCAGGCCCAGGTAACAAGACTACAGAGCCTGAAACTGGACCTTCAGGTGCACTCCAGGAATCAATATGTTCTGACTCATCAAAGGAACAAATGTGTAAAAGAAGCAGCCGTGTCAAGGCCTGCTCGATTTGTGGGACATTTTTTACTTGTTCTATAGACTTGACCAAGCACATGAGATGTCACACTGAACAGAGTCCGTACCTTTGTCTTTATTGTGGAAAAGAGTTTGACAGCGACGAAGACTACGAGACACATCAGGAAGGTACGTGCAGGATTTCAAGTGCACAGCTACTCGCTCAGGAGTCATCCTCCAACAGCAGAATGGAAAAGAACCCAAAGAAGACAGTTGTTTCTATTGGTGAAACTCTCCCAACAACCTCAGATTCTGCCGCCAACTTGCAGCCTCTGCAGATGTGTAAATTGTCGATGACTTGTCAAGAGTGCGGCCAAGGATTTACTTACTACAAGAGTTTTGAGAAGCACCAGAGCAAGTGTTTCAAAAGGCCTCGTCGAAGAATATGGCGAAAAACAAATCAGTTTGTTATCAAAGCTTGTAATATCCAATCAGCTGAAAATGCCGGGGAAACTCCTGCTGAAATAGGTTCTGATACCAAAGAAAGTGAAACTGTTACGTCTGTCACTGGTGGAGACCTTGGAGATAGCACTCCAGTCATGAAGTGCCCCTTATGTGAGAAGAACTTTTCTAAAATTGCCCTCATGAAACAACACTGTTCTAAGTCACATAAAGTCCGAGGTCCATACCCATGTCCCGTATGTAAGAGAAATTTTGTGAGGTTGTGTGAACTGGTACGACATCAACGTAAAAAGACATTATACCAGTGCGCTGCATGTAAGAAATGTTACACAAAGCCAGGCTTACTGAGTGATCATGAAAAGGTTCACGCAACTGATGTAACGCCACGAATTTGCGAAACATGCGGGAAAAGCTTCATATCTCTTGCCCATCTAGTTCAGCACCAGACCAGGCATAAAGAACGACAGCCACACGTCTGTTCCTACTGCGGGAAACACTTCAGCACAAAAAACTGCCTGACTGCACATATGGTGAGGCACACAGATGGTTACCCTTGTCCCTTGTGCGGGAAGAAATTCTTTCAGAAAACATACCTTAAATGGCATCTGTATAAACACACAGGGCAAGAGCCATACCTGTGTGACACATGTGGGAAAGGCTGGCCGAATGTAGCTCAGCTCAAGATTCACATGATCCAACACACAGAGGAAAGGCCGTTCAAGTGCGAGGAATGCGACGCATGTTACAAGAGGCAATCGCATCTTACGGCTCACTGCAGAGCCAAGCATATCAAGTCCCGACCATTTATGTGTGAAGTCTGCAGCAAAAGCTTCAGATTAAACAGCGAATTGAAAAAACACATGATGGTCCACACAGGTGAACGGCCGTACACGTGTTCAAGATGTGGCAAAAGCTTTACAAGAAAGACACGCCTCAGGGAACACAGAGAAAAGGCATGTCTGTAAACACCGGTCAAACTATGTATGTTACTGCAATCACTGAAGTATCGCACACTGACAATAAAATCGGACTTTCCATCTGAGGTCGTCACGCTTTTATTGAACTAAATTAAATTAGCGGTGTCAAACTCATTTTAGTTCAGGGGCCACTTTAAGCCAAAGTTGATCTGAAGTGGGCCGGAGCAGTAAAACTAACATAGTAATAGGTAAGTAATGTCACCTCCAAACTTTGTTCTGTTTTTGAGGGAAAAAAAAGTTAAATTATACCATGAAAATGTTTACATTTACCAACTATCCTTTTAAACAATGTGAATAACATGAACAAACTGAAATATAAGAAAATGAAGTACAATTTTGTCTCAGTTTATCATTTACACATCGTCACCCTCTTAAAAGAAGTCATTTTGGCGTGTTTGAGAATTTACCTAAGTCATTTAATTCTCTCATGTTCCATGTTTGACTGATCTTGTTGATTGTATGTCATAGTCATCTGTTGTTATAACTGTTTTGATTCAAATTGTTAGTAAATTTCATATAATCAACAAATGCTTAAGTTTTTTTATGTTTCCTGAAAAAGCTGAAAAAATGACTTAGGTGATTCTTTTAACTCATTCACTGCCAGGCGTTTTAGAGCATTTTGACTGATTTTCAAGACTCACAGAATATCCAGTTCTAGG
>JAQQZY010000010.1:19558302-19571644 GCA_030068375.1 Ostorhinchus rueppellii | reverse complement strand
TCTCCTCCACAATGATTCCCTCTGAAGTGAAGTATTTGACCTACTGTCACATGCTTTTAGTTTGAAAAAGTAATGAGGCTATTCTGAGAATGTAACTAGAATAAAGTACAGATAATGTAGGGAGTAAAAGTAAGAAGTTGCCAGAAAAATAAATACTCAAGTAACGTACAGATACCTAAAAAAAATCTACTTAAGTACAGTAACGAAGTACTTCTACTTTGTTACTTCCCACCTCTGTCCATCACCAACCAGAAGCATTTACTGATGCACTGTAAGAAGTTAAACTTGAATCAACTTAAAAAATTTTCTTCAATAGGTCACACATAACAAAAATAGTTGAGTGAACCAAATTAAATTACATTAAATTACATTCAATACAATTTAATTTGGTTCACACAACTAATCTTTTTTTTAATGTGTGACCTATTGAAGAAAAATGTTTAAGTTGATTAAATGTTTTACATTTTACAGTGTGTAAACTGTTTAATACTTGTTGATCCACTAATCCTATCAATAATTTGTGTAAAATGTAGTTTGTTATCTTTCATGGTCATCAGATATGACCCGTTTGGACGTTCAGAGGCTCTGTAGTGAACATGGAGACTCTGTGGGACAAACAAGGCCAATCACTAACATATTTTCTCGAGTTGTCCAGTGATTAAACCATTCTAGGATCAGCTCTGTGAACACTTAAATAACATTTTTACTGAAACAATTCCTTGTAAATGTGAAGCCCTGTTCTTAGGAGATATCCCATTTGATAACTGGACTCTGAAAGATAAAAAAAACAAAACAAAACTGTTGTTAATACTTTTGGCAGCGAGTAAAAAGACTATCACAAGAAAATGGTTGAAACCTCAAACTCCCATGACGGATGAACAGATGGACATAGTTCAGGACATTTACATTTAGGAGAACTTGACTTTTTGCCTTAAGGGTCAAAGGGAACCTTTTTTCACTGTTTGGTCAAAATGGACAAACTATGTAAAAGCTGTAATTCATATGATTTGAAAACATTGTTTATGTGAAAATACTTATTTTATTATTTGATTTACACTTTGGCTTAGGTTAATGTCAACATACACACCATAACCCTTATATTGTGTTTGCTAATTCACAGACACCAACAGAATCCACCACATTTTAACAGGAAGAAACCTAGAGCAGACCCTGAAGATGGACGTTTGTCATGAGCAGTTGGGGTTAAAATGTGACCTATAACTGTTAAAAACTAGAACTGCTGTTGCTAGCGTGTGTGTTTGTGTGTTGTGGGACACATTAAGCCATATTTGACCCACAGACCAACCTACAGCTTTTAAGTGATGCATACAACAGCCAGTATTCTCTGCCAGGTCAAATTTGACCAATAACACCTCAAAAGTTTTTTTTTTTTTTTTTTTAGCCCTTTAGAATTTACTAAAATGGTGACAATTAATTTTGTTGTGTTAAAATAGTTGTGTCAGAGGATTAGATGGGGGCTCGTTCCAGTAGAAAAAAGCAATTGGTACTTTTGACATACCTAAACTTCTCTGCCGGGTCAAATTTGGCCCGAACACAATAAAAGGGCTAATATGTCTTAACCTGTTATTGAAGAAGCGGAGCAATCCCCCTCCTCCCACCCACTTTTATTCTATTTATTTAGTTATTTTTCTTTCTTTTTCTCTATCATTTGTTCTATATTCTCAAAGAATCCTGGTTTAGCATTATTGTTTATATTTGATAAATGGAAATTGATGTACCCTATGGGTTGATTTTCTTATGTTGTTTCTCCAAATAAATAAATAATTTAAAAAATGTAGTTTGTAAACTTTTCATGGTCATCAGGTATGACCCATTTGGACGTTCAGAGGCTTCATAGTGAACGTGGAAACACCATCATCTTCTACAGCACTGATTCACCAGTAAAACCAATGGAGTTGGATCAGTGTCAGTGGACGGACACACTGGGTTTATGTGCAATTAATGATAGATTTGACTGAAAAAGTCACTTTTTCCAGAGCTTCCTCTGTTTTTAACCCTTTCATGCATAAATTATGAGAACCTTAATCAAGATTTTTTTTCCGAAGTGTTTTCATTCCTCTTTAGGCATTAAAAAAATATGTGATTGGACATTTCTTTTTATGAAGGTATTTTTTATGGAGTTACAAAAATGTCCACTAAGGAAAGACACGTGTATTTACTGATATACTATGTGAAAACTATGAAATAAATGTTTTCTCACATTTTAACTTATTCTAATACTAGTCATTACTCACGTTATGGAGATAATACGCAACAGAAAAAAAAAAAAGCCCAAGTTTTGGTTTTAATTACAGTTGAATAACAATAACAACCAAGTGATTTACACTCACACATGTATGATCAGGTTTATCAAGAACAACAAAGTTACAGTGATGTTATCAATTGGAGTGTATGGGATGATGCATAAGTGACCAATGTGTTGGCTGATATAAAACTAAAAAAACAACAAAATCCGTGAATAAAAAGAGAACAGCTGTAGAATAACTGTCCACTGTAGTGACCACTATGCATGAAAGGGTTAATATCATAACCCTCAACTTTAATTTGAGCTTTAATGAACATCTACATGATCAGTGAAGTAAATATAGGGGAAAAAAACCTGATTTATACTGTTAAACTAAAAAAATACAGAAGATAATATGATAATAAATCACTTAAGAAAGGTTAGATACAGAGCAAATGTCATGTGGGAACTGACAGGAAAATAGTGCTGGGTCTTCATGGGTTAAAATCCATTTTTACGTTTGATCTTTTCACATAGCCAGACCAGTCTTTTATCAGACAATGGTGCTTTTTTTAGATTCAGAATTTGGTAGGCTGCCAGGTACTTTACTTTTCTGCTTCTATTTTCCACCCTATCCATTTCTGTCTCTTTGTTTACCTGTCACAGTGTATACTCTCATTCAGTAGCTGCGTCAGATCAGTGCGAGCTGAAATACTAACAGCTGAGAGGGTAAGGGAGAGGGAGAGGGAGAGGGAGGGGAGCAGAAGGCATGTGAGTGTCCTGGTACCATGGCAGAGTGTTGGACTTTGGCATGGGCCATCCATCTGTCACTTTCTTACACCCTCCCTGGCACTGACAGGTCATGGCAACGGCAGCCGGTGACGGATGACTAATCTTCCCTTGGTAATGAATGAGACACCACCCCCTGAATGCCAAAAGGATGCTGATGGTGAGGGTAGCTGCCTCACTGGCAACACTGAAATCATATGATGAATGATATGCAAGCATGTTATCCCTTGCCTGTGCCAACTATAGCATAGCTGTCAGCTGAACAGTTTCTCTATGGTGAGAATTTTATGAATCATAGTCTGAAAACACTGGTGTTGTTCCTGTGCAGCCTCTGTTCTGTGTAAAATGCATGTGTGTAATCAAGTGAAGGAGACAGGGGAAGGGGGGTTGTATGTAAAAATTAGATTGCAAAGGTACTAATGATGGAAACATGTCATGTGTGGGTGGATGATAGAAGGACAGAGTTATTCTGGATGATGGTTATAACATGTAGGTACTGCTCTGTCAGTCTGCTGTGGGAAGGAGCTCTGCAGCCTCACCAGTCAAATCGTCTTGACTGTGTGTGTTGAGTAGCTGAGACCTGTCTTATCTTCACCTCATAATGCGCAGGCGTGATCCTATCTGAGCCCGCAAAAAGCTGTTACCATCTGAACAAGACGTCGTGTGCGCTGCTCTTCATGTGACGCTCAAACGAATGATAACATTATTTTTTTGTTACATTTATACACAGAGGCTACATTTTGCAGGCGGTCAGCAAATGTTGCAGAGACATGAGGGTTTTGCTGGAAGCTGATCTTTGCGAACTACACAATTCAACCTGTGGATAGTGTGGAGCGCGTCTGTGGCCACCGGCCAGGCTCCGCTATCTGGGACGCTCTGCCTCCAGCCTGCTGTGCGCGTCTTCTTCGTTGGCTCCGGTCCGTGTCGGCGGCGTGAGATCCGGTGTTCTGTTTGACCTAAGCTGTGAGCAGGTATTCAGTTTATGAATGGCCCTGACATGGAGGAAATACCGTTTCAGAAAGTCAAAACGAGGCGGAAGAGAAGTCACTGTCCACCGGGCGTCCCTTTGACCACCATCGTGTGTGAAGACGAGTTCGACTGTAAGGAGCTAGAGTCCCTCTTCCAGAACTACAACCTGAAACTGGAGCAGACGTCTACCCTCAAAGCCCTGGCTGTCCTCATCTTCATGTCCTCCACACTGGCCGTGGTGGAGTTGCTGTCCGGCCCCAGTCTCACCATCTCTAAGGGGTCCCATCCGGTCCACTGTATCATCTTCGTCTCCCTGTTCATTGTAACTAATGTCAAGTACCTGCAAGTGACTCAGCTCCAACAGATTGTGAACCTGACGTTACTGTTCGGCTTCACTTTCTCCTTCCTCTGCTGCCCCTTCTCCCTGGGTGCCATGGGGATGGAGCCCCCGACGTCCCCGGAGCAGGGCATGTGGCAGCTCATCCTGGTCACCTTCGTCGCCTATGCGCTCCTGCCTGTGCGGACACTTTTGGCTGTTGTTTTTGGAATAATGGTCTCCATCTCACATTTGATTGTCACTGCCACTTCTGTTACAGCGAAAACACAGAAACTCTGGAGAACAGTGAGTATAGAACCCATCACACATGCTGATCACAGTGCCTTTTGGACTTAATAACCATGCGTCTTTCATCATATAAGCCTGAAATGTAATCATTTCTTTACGCATATAACATATAAACTATAGGCTTATGCTATGAAACGTACTGCTAAGACTCTCACTTCAGCACTAAGGACAGTTCCCTGTGGTTACACTTGATGGGATTTGCTCAGGCTTTAATAAAAAAAAAAAAAAAAAAAAAAAAATGTAATTCTGCCACGACCTGTTTTAGAAAGAAAAAGACCTAGTTTATGTAAACTTAACCAGTGGACTGAGTGAAACTGTGAGCCACAAAGCTGCATTTAATATGTATATGGAGTGGAAATTTTTTTGTGACAAAATATCAAACCTGTAAATCAAATCAACATGTATTTACTCACTGACTTTAAGTAACAGCAAACTACTGTATGAGTCTGATGATGGTAAAGGTTAGAGAAACGGCAATGTGTGTGCCCTTGTTTGTTTCTTTGGGGATATGATTCGGCCCCAGAGGTGCTGGCTGGGAATGAAGAACCTGAGTGACATCCTGCTAGCACCAGAAGTAGGACAAGTCAGAGGGGCACACACACACACACACACTCCACTTCCACCACACTATATGCTTCAGTTATGAAAAAGAGGGCAAAGTCATGGCTATCTTTTTTGCAGCACCAGTAGGAATTGGTATACATCTCTCAGTTCGTTTATATCGTTGTATCTTCAAAGACATACACACCGTCGTGGGCTCACCTGCTCGCATTTCCGATCAGGTGTAAGGCAATGAGATACTATATCACATCAAACTCCCTCAGAGGAAATTGAACATTTCTGCCTCAGTGCAACACATGACATAAAGATTGTGCATTTCTTGGAAGCAAAATTGAGATTTGATCAGTTCATCATGTCCTAGGATGATGACAGTGTATTTGCAGAGGAGATTGTTTTCAGTATGTAGGCTATGAGATACCTGCATGGCCATGTGAAGGACAGTGTTAGCTGGACGACCAGAGATAGCTAATCCATTAAGCTTAGAGATGAGCTGCGTGGCATGACCCTGCATGGCCCAGGCTTCCTACAGCCACCCACCTCAGTCCCAGGCACTCAGCCTACAGTCGCCTGAACTTTATGTCTCTGTACAGCGAACACACCTCATTACTGTAATAATACATGTGGGAAAAACCAAAATGATACTGGTTTAGCATGATATTCATTAACTGTAATGTAGAAATTACATACCAAATCATAAGGAAAACATTAATTCTGTCCCATTTAGATTATGGTTCAGTATGGTTTGGTCAAATACATCAGTAATACATCAAACTGGGCATAACAAAGCAGCTTAAATAGTCCTAAATTGCCCATTCAGAACAAACACTATACTAACAGCCATCTGGCCTGGTCACATGTAAAGGGTAGAATTAGATACTCTTTGGTTATATTTATGAAAAATATCATCATTATAAAAAATACTGGGTCTCCTTTACTGTGACGTCCATCAATATTCCACATGCAAGTCAGGGGAAAGATGTTTCCTGTTGCCTGCCTGTAGGACGAATCAAATACAGAGAAGTGTGCAATACAGGCCAATGGTGGCATGGAACACACTGGCACAGTTTTAAGTTCATAAAATTCAAGCAGTTTTTCGAAAAGGTTAAGAATTTTCATATTTAAGTAAGAATAACTGTCTGAGCTATCACAAATCCTACCGTGACGTCATCCAGATGGTTTGTTTTTTGTTTGTTGTGAAGCTTTTTTGTTTGTTTTTTGGGTTTATTTTATTTATTTCTTTATTTTTGTTGTTGTTGTTGGTAAAATTGCTGTTATTGGAATTGTTTTGCATTGTGTGCTTGCTGTTAAATTGTGTTGTGTTGAGTGTATGCACATCCTGTTTATTGAGCAACTTGTAGGAAATTGTGGTGTTTTGCTTTTATGTTGTTAATGACCCCAGGAAGAGGAGCTGCTGTGGTGTGAAGCTAATGGGGATGAAAACTAATAAACAAACGAATCGCTACTCCATACACAACTATATACATAAATTATTTGTGTTCCTATTAGCATCATTCAGAAGAGGATACATTTTACATTTTAAAGCGCTGTATTAGTAAATGTCTTAACAGAACTGGAAAATGGCTCTGAAAGAAATCTGATAAAAGGAGATAAAAGGGTTCAGTGTCCTCACTGTGAAGAATTATCGGCTCTCTTTACTGACAGAGAGTACAGTGCAAGAAGATCAATTATTTCCACACAAAGGCAGTTTGAGGTTTTACACCACTTAACTTTGATGTCCACATTTTCTTTCTTCAGGCTCCACAGTAAGTTGAGGATAATGTAAAAATGGAGATGTTTGCCAGCACCGCTCATAGACAGACTGCTACTGCCAAAGCAGCCTGAAAAAAAAAAACAAAACAAAAAAAACTCCATTATTCTTTGAACTAGAACACATGCCTGTCTGTGATAATAGCGCTTTATGACATTTTACAAGTAGAAGCACTATGATGTATGTATTGAAAACTTAGGAGTGATTACAAGACTTCATTTGGTTTATTTACAGTCAGACTGTGTGCAGCCTATCCTCAGTGGAGTAGAAAACACCCCTTCTTCCCTTTGTCCTGCACAAGGTTGAAACCAGTCGTGCTGCTGTGATGGATGAACCTGGAGCACACAATCTCAACTGTTTTAATGTCACAGACCCCGAAATAAAGAAAAATATCAGCCTTTCTCTTACCCAGCACTCTGATAGGAATCTCTTTGTCAGTGCTGAGTAAGGTTTGAATGAGTTCATAGCACAGAGGAGAAATGAAAAGAAAAGTTCACAGCGGCTAAAGAGGAGAAAACATAGTATGTAAATATTGCAGACTATTTTTTCCTTTTTGCATATCACAACTCAAGTACTTCTTCAGTTATGGAAGAAATTATTCGACCACCCTTGTTTTCTTCAATTTCTTGTTCATTTTAATGCAGATGTACAACTAAAGGTACATCTGTTTGGACAAATATAATGATAGCAATAAAAACAGCTCATAAGAGTTTAATCTCAGAGCTGATATCTATCCATTTTCCATAACCAAAATCACTTCAGTTCTTACATCAATATCTATGGCATTGTACTGACAAAAACAGTGCTTTTAGGCATTTTAGGCATTAGGCGTCTTCTTTTCTGTCTGTTTTAGTCACACGATACACACAAGAGTTAGTACTTGATTGCATAATCATTGTTTTTAATGATTTTCAATGGTCTAATAATTTTTTTCCACGACTGTATGTATATAGCATAAAGCGTTTCATTTCTTATGACTATTACTATTATTATTACGAGCCCTTATGTATAAACAAAGTACAAGTATATGCTATTTCTTTTCCTTTTACTTCTTTTATTTTATCTTATTCTGTTTTATTTAGTTTATGTGTCCTTAATAAAGCTTGAATAAATTAATGCATTATTATTATTATTATTACTTTATTGTTTGTACATTTTTCTTGCACTTCATCCTCTCGCTGCATAGACCAGTGAATTTCCCCACTGTGGGATCAATAAAGTTTGCCCTGTAGGCATGTGTTGGCACGCTTTTGGTGTATATATTATAATTTACTGTGCACCAATAAACACAGACAACATACATTGATAGATCAGAAATCAGAAGAAGACAATAAAATGGACTTTATTTCTAGAAATACAGAGAACAGATTACAACAATAGTGAAATGTGCAAATTGCCCGGCAGTTTCTTCCAATCGTATTATAATGATCTGTAATGCTGTTTAACCACTGTGTTTGACGTACTGTACTGTTTTTGCATTTGTAGCTGGTTGCCAACACAGTCCTGTTCACCAGTGTCAACCTGTCAGGGCTGTTTGTGCGCATCCTGACAGAACGAGCCCAGAGGAAGGCCTTCCTGCAGGCTCGCAACTGCATCGAAGAGAGACTCCGCATGGAGGATGAGAACGAGAAACAGGTACAGGCACCTGAGCGCTGCTGAAACTGTGGGTAAAATTAGATGTGTATCTGTGTTTGCATTTTTTTTTTTGTCCCCTCTGTCGTACCATGAGTCATTTTGACACATTATCCATTTCTGTGAGATTTCTTGCCTTTTTGTCTGGCACATTTCTTAATGCCGTGCGAACACTTTGTCCTTTAGAAACTTTGCCATATTTGATACCTACATGCATATATCTTTGTATATTTAAACTTTATCTTCTCTCTCTCTCTTTCTTTTTATCTCTCATTTTCATCCACAAACACACACACACACACACACACACACACTCAGGAGCGCCTGCTAATGAGTCTGTTGCCCAGGAACGTAGCTATGGAGATGAAAGAGGATTTCCTGAAGCCCCCAGAAAGGATCTTTCACAAAATCTACATCCAGCGCCATGACAATGTCAGGTAGGATCCTCACATCAGCCTAACACAGCTGCAATATTTAATTCAAACCCATTTGAGCTGCGAATTGAATTAACTAATGCTACTCTTAAATGTGTCATTTTGATATAGTATTGTACATTTTCCTCATGGGAGAATTTCCAGCTGAAATTGTGGAATAAATGCTGTCACGATGCATTATATTACAGAAGTGAATAACTAAACATGTCCTAAAAACACTGAAGGCAACACAATGTAGTGTGATCTGACCCAACAGTGTCCGACAACATTATCATCTCTTAGGCTGCAAAACCCGAAATATTTAATTTTTCACAATGAATATTAAGGGTTATTCTCTGACCCTCTTGCTTGTTATCAGTTTAGATAACACTGCAGCCACAGCACATATATTAGGTTGCACTGTCCATTCATTTAGCGACGCGTGTTGAAGCAGTAATACAGTGGTGTTATATACAGGCTACATGGGATTAAAACGAACTTCTGACGTTAAGGTCGGGTCATGTTTTTGCTGGAATAAGACCAGTGTGTCAGTTGTGTTTATCACAACTTTGTGGCTCATCAGTCTGCAAGTTTGGTTTTTTTTTTCCAAATTTTTTTATTTAGTGTTGCTGTTTCTGCTGGGGAAACAGAAAGGCAGATTAGGCATTTCTTTGCAAGGAGAACATTCTGCTGTCTTACACAATATCCTGCACAGTTGCCAATTTTTAGCGGTTTAGGGTCAAAATGTTTTGTCTTAAGATCTGTATTTTTTTTTTTACCGCAACATAATGTCCAACAAAATCCAGAGCTAAAGTATTAGGTTGCACAAACTACATTCCAGTTAGTTAAACCTAGAATATGTAACATTTCTACTTTGAAGTATCTATAACATTAAAGTAATGACTTATTGTATATTATGTTGACTTGTCTGTGTATATTAAATGAAATGTGTTATTGTATCCACAGTAATGTCCCTTTTTCATTTTGTTGCTTGTCGGCTATGTCATATCCCCTTTACTCATATTAACATTAACATTCCTAGCAGCTATTTCTTTACAACGAAATGACATAATAGGAATAGGCTATATGTCGCCAAACATAATGGAAAATAAAATGTTAACAACTTTACCTCAACATGATTTCTGCCTGAGTCATTTTAAGGAGAATGTGTTTGGTTGTGGTGGTGAAAATAATGACTCCCATGATTCCAGGCTACTTCACAACACCATCTATGTCTGCTTAGGTTGTTGTTATTTTGATTGAGAGCACCCCAGCAGCAGAAATTACATACTGAGCATTTACTAGACATTATATGTCTGTCTCTCATGAGAAATTAGGTCAATTTCGTTTGTTTAGCCCAAAATTACAATTTTAATACGAACCTCTGGGGGTTTTGAGCTAATATGCATTAGCCATCTGATATTGATAATGTATAACCTGTATCAGCTGGTGTTTCTGCTCCTTCTTTGACCTGTGAAATGTTTAGATCTGATGTTTGTAGATAGATCGGCTCCTCTGTGTTTCACCTTAGTGTTGATTGTGTCTAAAAGTAAAGCGTATAGTACTGAAGGAAGTGGTCAGATCTTTTACGTATGCCAAAGTAGTGATCCTACTGTAAATTCAAATCTGCATTACCCATAAAGACCCAAACATCCAGCAGCGATCAAAACCATCTTCTGATCTAAAATGTTTAATACCTATTATTCCACCAATCCTATCAATACATTAAATAATTGGTGTAAACTGCAGTTTGTCATCTTTTCATGGTCATTAGATATGACCCATGTGGACGTTCAGAGGCTCCGTAGTTACCGTGGAAACACTGTCATCTTCGACAGCATTGATTCACCAGTAAAACTCATGGAGTTGGATCAATGACAGTGGATGGAGATGCTTGTTATATGTTCAGTTAATGATAGGTTTTACAGAAAAAGTCACTTTTTCTTCAGATTTGTCTGTTTCTGAAATAATAACCCTCAACTTTAATCTGAGTTTTGATTAACTTTTGCATAATCAGTCAATTAAATATAGGAAAACACCTGATTTTCACTGAAAAAAGCTAAATAAATAAGATAATATTATAATAAACGGTAATAAATCAATTAAGAAAGGTTAAATATGGAGGAAAAGTTTTCATTTGGGAACTATCACAAAAGTAGCACTGGGTCTTCATGGGTTAAAATGACCTTAGTGAGAAAGCTTGCATTTTACAATGACAGCAGTCATAGATGCTTGTTTTAAATTCAGTTAATGATATAATTTACTGAAAAAGTAACTTCTTCTGGTTTGTTTTTTGGGTTTTTTTGTTACAATAACTTTGAATTTTAATCAGAACTTTTATGAAAGTGTATATGATCAGTAAAATATATATTGAAAAATACTGGATTTTCACTGGCAAAATCCAAAATACAGTAGATTGTTTCCATTCTTTGTTTATTTGGAAAAGCAGGTCATACAAATCGTCCCTTTTGGGTACATTTCAGAAGCCACACATCAAATTGAATAAAGATGCTAATCCAAGGTTGTTTTTTTTAGTATTATTTCATAATAAATGCCAGCAAATCACTTAAACTATTATTTGGGGACTGCCACAAAAGTAGCACTGGGTCTTTATAGGTTAATTATGAGCAGTGAAATAATTCCAGTGTGTATCATCAACAAAATGTAAAGCTATTAAACAAACGGCATAATGCGTATTTAAGATCTTCATCTGCAAAAAACTTTAGCTGTGAATAATATTAGTTTCACTTTTCTTCCTCACTTAGGCAGCTGTAGTTGGCTGCAATGAATGTCTTAACTGGTAACCACTAAATTGTGAACAAAACGTGTGAAAACAACTCCACTCTCACCCATCTCTAAATCTGATTTTCATAAATCAAATCTTTCTGCCAGTGTCTGACTGTTCTGTTAAATCTCCCTCACCGTGCTTCAACTTTTCATTGTTTCCTTTTTGTGCCTTCATCCTTCTCTCTGTGTCCTCAGAGCAGCAGGGAAGCTTGAGGAGGAGTGTTTGCTTAGCCCCGGGATTAAGTTGCTGCAGGGGATTAAATGCAATGGAGACTACATTTGTGTTGCATAACAGTGTGTGTGCGTGTGTGTGTGTGCACGTCGGTTAAGACACATCTCACTGGAGCTGTGCTGATTGCTTTTGGGCCTTGAACTCCTTCAGATAGCACCACCCTTTTTGAGAGTGATCTAGACCGGATACAGACATGATTTATGTGATTTGGGTGGACTGTAATTAGAAAGTAAACAGTGTGCAGCACAATTTACTCAGAGTTATCTTCATTATGTTTGTCGATTGCGGGCAGTGTTTGATTTGATTAACATCCAGCCACGGTGGTATTGTCTCTGAATGAGTATGAGTATCTAAAATAACAAAACTAAGGTTTATTAAGAAGATATACAGTCTTTTTTTTCAGTTCTCTTATTATTGGTATTTTCCATGGTTCACATATTTAATCACATAGCAATTCACCATCCTCATCCACTCATCTGCTATCCTTAACCCTTTCATGCATATGGTCACTACAGTGGACAGTTATTCAAAGCTGTTTGCTTATATATTCATGGATTTTGTTGTTTTAGTTACATATCAGCCAACACAGTGGACGCTCATGCACCAACTCACACACTGACATTCATACCATTACTGTAACTTTGCTGTTCTAGATAAACCTCATCTGCAGTGACATGTTTTGGTGTAAATCGAAAATTGTTTTTTTTTTTTCATATTATCTCCATGAAATGAGTAATAAACAGCATTAGAATATGTTAAAATGTGAGAAAACATCAGATTAGCTGCATTAAAATGGTTTTATTTTATTGTTTTCATCTCACTTTCTGATATTAGGTTTTAAAGACATGTTTCTTTCCTTCAAACATTAAATGTATGGACATTTTTGTAACTCCATGGGGGAAAAAAATCTCAATCGCAATTTTTTTTTTCATGCCCAAGGAGGAATAAAAACATTCAAGAAAAAAATCTTGATTAAGGTTCTCATAATTCATGCATGAAAGGGTTAAAGTGGTTTTCAGCTTTGCATGTTTTTATAGTCATTTTATGCTGTTTTAATTGTATGTAAGTTTTATACTGTTCATTCATTTGAATTGTACTGATGTGCCTCTTGGTCAGGTTCCCCTAGAAAAAAAGACATTTTACCTAAAGGGACTTCTTGGTTAAATAAAATAAAATCTGAAAATTATAATTGAGGGCGACACGGTGGTGCAGTGGTTAGCACTTGTGCCTCACAACAAGAAGGAGTTCGATTCCCGGGCGATCCTTGGGACCTTTCTGTGTGGAGTTTGCATGTTCTCCTCGTGTCTGCGTGGGTTTTCTC
>JAQQZY010000010.1:19542923-19554345 GCA_030068375.1 Ostorhinchus rueppellii | reverse complement strand
TACTCCGGTTTCCTCCCACAATCCAAAGACATGCACTGATAGGTTAATCAGTTAATCTAAATTGCCCATAGGTGTGAGAGTGATTGTCTGTCTCTATATGTCAGCCCTACGATGAACTGGCGACTTGTCCAGTACCCCGCCTTCGCCCTAAGTAGCTGGGATAGGGTCCATGTGACCCTAGTGAGGATAAAGCGGGTATAGAAGATGAATGAATAAATAAATGTACATGTACAGTTTTAACCCTATAAAGATATAAACAATGGCTGTTGACCAACAGCATGTACTGATCTCAAATCTTTAACCCTTTCATGCACAGTAGTCACTCCAGTGGACAGCTGTTCAAAGGTGTTCTCTAGTTTATTCATGGGTTTTGTTGTTTTAGTTCCATATCAGCCAACACAGTGGACGCAAATGCATCATTCCATACCATAATTCATAGCATTACTGTAACTTTGCTATTCTACACAAACCTGCAGTAATGACATGTTTGATGGAAAAAAAATGTTAATTGTTATTAGACTGTAATTAACAGTTTTGTTTTGTTTGCTTTTGTAAACAAAAAAGTTTTTTTGTTTTTGCATATTATCTCCATGAAGTGAGTAATAACTAGTATTAAAGTATGTTAAAATATGAAAAAACATCAGCGTAGCAGCATTAAACATGTTTTTATTTCACAGTTTTCAGACAGTAAATATTTGTCTTTGCTTCTAAGGTGAGTGACCACGAGTGGACATTTTTGTATTTCCATGAAATATAGGTTCATAAAAAACCAAAAAATTCAATCAGATTTTCTTCTCTTTTTTTGTTGTTGTTTTTTTTCTTGCCAAAAGAGGAATAAAAACCACTTGGGGAAAAAATCTAGATTAAGGTTCTCATAATTCATGTATGCAAAGGTTAATAACTTCTGAATCACTAATTCTATCAACACATGTAAATAATTTAGGCAAAATGCAGTTTATCATCTTTTCATCGACATTACATACGATCCATTTGGATGTTCCGAGGCGCCATCGTGAACATGAAAACACAGTCAACGTCTGCAACACTGATTCATCAGTAAAACCCATGAGGTATAACATATGACAGTGGTTGTAGACACGTATTTTTATGTTCAGGTAGTGATATATTTCGTGGAAAATGTTACTTTTTCTCCAGTTCTCTTTGTTCTGATGTAATAACCTGTTTATTAACATCTATTTACATGGTCAGTAAATTAAATAGAGGAACATACCTGATTCTCACTAGGATAATATTATATGAAAGGATGATCCTGTGGGTAAAGTTAAAATTAAAATAAAATCAGATTAGAATTAGATTACGAACACAAAATTCCCGCCTCTGGACATCTGGATGAACTAAAGAAGGAACTAAACAGAAAATATATCTATAATAATTATATTCTATTTTTTGTGTTTTATAGTTCTATTATGTTCATTTTGCACTGTGGGGCCTTCGAGTTGTATCATTTCAGTTCTCTGTATGAGACGCACATATGGCAAAAGTGACACTAAAGGTGACTTTGACTAACGTGGGACCTCACATGATCATTATTCCAGTTTTTCTGTTTGATCATACTAACACTTCTATCTTAATTTGAATGCACGATTAGTGTGGTTATTTCATAGTTTGTCTGAGTTTACGTTTCAGTCCTTTGAATAAACCAACAGAAGGCCCAAATAAATTTACACACAAAATAGTTTTGGCTCAGTCTGAAGAAGAAATAAAAGAGAATTTTTTGTTGTTTTAGTTTGTGAAGATTAAATAACTGGGCATGTGTTGTGTGGGTAGATCAGTTAAAATCTTGTTTTTTGTCCAGCTCCTTTGCTCTATTGTTGGGTAATTCACTGCATGCATTAATTCTGCTCCTAATGTTACTGCAGCCTTTCTGCAATTAGATGTTTTATTTCACTAAACAACCTGAAATACTTTATTTAATTAGTTCAGACATTTCTAGAGTTTTTGTGAAGAGAACTTTAAGTGTTTATAGTAACACGATATCCAGCGTTTCAAATATTTGCGAGACACAACTGGTCTGTTAAACCATATTCACCCATAAAGACCCAAACATCCACTGGTGATCAAAGCTATCTAGTCATGTAAAATGTTTAAAACCTGTTAATCCACTTATCTTATCAATACATGTAAATAATTGGTGTAAAATGAAGTTTGTCGTCTTTTCATGGTCATCAGATATGACCCACTCGGATGTTCAGAGGCTTCATAGTGAACATGGAAACACCATCATCTTCTACAGCACTGATTCACCAGTAAAACCCACGGAGTTGGATCAATGACAGCAGTCAAAGACGCTTATTTTATGTTCAATTAATGATATATTTTACTGAAAAAGTCAATTTTTCAGTTTTTTTGGTCTGAACTTTTATGAATGTGTATGTGATCAGTAAATAATATAATGAAAAATACTTGATTTTCACTGGAAAACTCCAAAATACAGTGGATTGTTTCCAGTCTTTGTTTATTTGGAAAAGCAAAAAGCATAAAAATCTTCCCTTTCAGGTACATTTCAGTAGCCACACATTGAATTGAGCGAAGATGCTAAGTTGATGCTAAGATGTCCAAGTTTATTTTTACGTAGGATTGTTTCATAATAAACACCAACAATTCATTTAACAAATGTTAATATAAAGGAAAAAAATAATTTGGGGACTGCCACAAAAGTAGCACTGGGTCTTTATGGGTTAATTATAAGCAATGACATAATTATAGTGTGTACCATCAGCAAAATGTGTTATATGTTCAGTTAATAATATATTTTACAGGAAAAGTCACTATTTCTTCAGTGCTATCCGTTTCTGACATAATAACCCTAAATTTTAGTCTGCGTTTTAATGAACTTTTGCATGATCAGTGAATTAAATATAGAAAAAAAGATTTTTACTGTAAAAAACAACAACAAAAAAAAAAAAAACAGAGGATAATATACAATAAACAGTGATAAGTCACTTTAGAATGGTGTAACAAAGAAAAAAATTCATTTAGGAATGGTCACAAAAGTAGCACTGGGTCTTTATGGGTTAAAACATTTGCAGAAATTGAATCCTCGGCCCCTTATTATGGCGACAACTGTGACAAAAAATGATATTTAGCAGCTCCCCCTTCGAGATCCAGCACTCTGTCACACAGTGAAAACTCCAGCCCACATGAAGACAAGAGTCAGCTTTCAGTAGGAAAGCTGGAGACATGCAGGTTGTTCAGGACAGTGACAGTTTGAGCAAATCCTAGAGAAAAGTTGCCTTGCTGCGATACAGATTAATAATGAGTGGTCTCATGGAGGCATGGGCCGCACAGGCTGTAATATGAGTGTCTCTTGTTTTTCCAGGGCTTATTGAGAGTTTACAGTGGAACATAACAAGTGAGATCATCAGCAGAAATCACAAACAGCACATAAAATGCTTGGGGTATATAGACAGTGAAAATGACCTCAGCCACAAACTGTAAACCTCAAGCACTTTCAGTCATGTATACCAGCTGTCAAAAGGGTAAACAAGTTCACCGGGAGATGGTGACAGCACCTTGATGGTTGCATTATATCCTAGAACAGCCTCTCTGCAGCTCCAAACAGGACATGTCTCCACCTTGATCCCCGTGAGAATGATCCTGCTTCTATTTTAAGTCGTTCTGCTCGACTGCGCTGCCAGTCAGTTAGAGAATACAGCAGAATTTTATTTTTCCTCACCGCCACAGGTCATTAATTTGGATGTTTGATTAGTTTGCTGTAAACACATTACCCAAAAAGAATGTTCAACCTGATTTTGGCTCAGGTTTCCTAAATGTAATTTTAAAATAAATTCCTGGCAGTTAATCTGATCAGGCACCCAATAATCTTGTTTCCTTGATACAGTATGACATGTTGCTATAAATAATCAGCATTGACTCAAATGCTTCTTTTGTCTCCGTCTCTTACAGCATCCTATTTGCAGATATAGTAGGTTTCACCAGCTTGGCCTCACAGTGTACAGCCCAGGAACTGGTTAAACTACTCAATGAGCTGTTTGGAAAATTTGATGAGCTCGCTACGGTAAGTCTATTTCTGGAACACATACATGTATCCCTAAATTACAGTCATGGTTGGCATTAAAGTCTGCTCTTTTTCAGTGTGTACACATTGTCCAAACTTTGACATGGCAAGGCTATGTGTATGTGTGTGTGTGTGTGTGTGTGTGTGTGTGTGTGTGTGTGTGTGTGTGTGTGTGTGTGTGTGTGTGTGTGTGTGTCCGCTTTGGCCACAGGCTGCTGGCATATGCCACTATTGTACCAGCTTAGCATGATGTCACAGTGAATGCTGGAAGCCCATATGATGCATAATATGATTATCTAGTGCTTCATTTGAGGAAGACTTGACAGACCTCTTTAATCTAGGCCAGATTTACCCAGGGCTAAAGCTTTCTTCCAGTTCAGTTATGTGAAAGAACTGAATGAAAACTTCAAGCATAGATAGGTTTGTCCCAATCTCCTTTAGTTCCTGTGTGGAAAAGATTTGAGCTACTCCAATAGCCAGTATCTCACTCTTTGTGATTCCAGTACACTAACTTCTGTTGACTTTTACAGTTTGCACATTTACTCCTGAAACTGATCTGGTTTTTGTTTTTCTATTGGTCGTACAGCAGATGTGTTCATGTGTCTTAGCTGTACCTTTACCTCGTCTCATGTAAAGCTCCCCTCTAGTAAAGCCATTCCCTCTTTATCATTTGGTGAGCATTTAGCTGTCACATGCATCTTGGTTCAGTGAGACGGCTGAGTCCCTGCAGATCACCCTGCCACAGCCTTATCTACATGTAATCTGGCCTCTATTACTTACACTAGGCACATGCCCTTGTCAAATCCATTAATCCAAAGGATTACAACTCACCCTTTTTTGCTTTCATAGAAGGTTTTCTTGGTTGTTTTGAGAGCTCTATTTATAACATTTGTTTATACACCAAAATAGAACTAATAACTAAAAGAAATGCGCCTCCTGTTTGACTTTTTCTATATTCTTATCAAAGGACTGTCATCGTCTAATTAGTCTCACATCATTTGCTTTGCATGACTATTTTCGACAGCTGTCTTCACACTATGCAAATTGCATTTTACCCCCAAATTCCATGAGTTAAAACAAGATTATGATATTTATCAGGGCTGTGTGGACATTTCTAACACACATTTGTTTTGGCCTTTTTGCTGCTATAGGCCTGTTGGCGAATAAGATGACAGAGCACAGGCCAATATTTGTTGTGTTGCACTAAAGGGTTTAAGAGGATCTCCTTGTTTCTTTGGCACAAATAAAAAACTGGAACAAACAACCAAAACACAATGTCGTTTTAAACTGTAGTGCTGGTTCAGAATGTCACAATCTCTAAACACATTCATTTAAGTCAAATCAGAGCGTCTGTTTCCCTATTCATTTCAGAGACTGAGCTTCAAATAGTACATTCTCACTATCATCTACCAGTGGAGTTTGGTCAGAATAAATGCTATCTTGAGCTATGGCAATTTTCATACTGTTTTGATTTGAGCTGTCTCATTCTTTTAGTTACGACTGAATAGACTGGAATAATCTCTGCTAGGCTGCTAGTTGGAAGCCTTGTGTTACACTGAAAGGCTGTCCCAAGTCATGAAACTTGTCATCAAATGTTCTAGCTTTGCCCTGACCCAAAGCCCCACTCATTCTGATCCACTTTGGCAGGAAGTGGCAGTGCCAGTGACTCATAGCTGTGGTCATTGTGGGCACGCAGGCTCTTCTCGTTCCATACGAAGAGCGGGCGATGCCACATGGCCACTGGGCATCATCTCATAATACCATTCCAGCACCATCCCCACACCACCTGTCCACTCTTTGGACTTGTCAAGCTGCAAGGGAAGAGGGCCAGGAACGCAGTGTTCTTCTAAAGTGTTGTTAATGTAGTAGAAGTATCCTCTCCTCTCCTCTTGTTTCCTTTCCTCTTGTTTCCTCTCCTCTCCTTTCCTCTTGTTTCCTCTCCTCTTGTTTCCTCTCCTTTCATTTCCTCTCCACTGTCACTTCTATCAATCACTTTTAACTTCAGCTCCATCAGTCCATAAGTCACCTCTAATCCTTAAAAATAAAAATATATTTGATTTTACACAAACATTTTGTCAGGGAGATTCCTGTTAACATTCCCAGTAGATATGAAGTCACTTTAACACAAGTTTTTAAGTTTGCATTTGTGCAGTTGGCATATAGAAGGTTCATCACAGCTTTTTTTTTTTCCTTTTTGCTGCCTGCTGCAACATGCAGGTTCAACTCTTAACTGATGACCCTGTATTCTTGACTATCATTCTAATGGAGGAAATAGTTCAAATCATAATTCGTTTAAGGAAAAAGTGCAATGTGTTTTTTGTTTTGTTTTGTTGTTTTAATGTCCTAATATGAACACAAGTAGATGGAGTAAAACCCTTCCATGTCAAATCAGCATCACCAAAAATGCATTAGAGGAGTTACAAAAAAAAAACAAAACAAAACAGCAGGCTTAAAAACAATTGGCTTGGCTTATAGAGCTATGCCATATTAATAAGAGTGGAAGCATAAAATCACACACAGAAAACAAGAAAGGGAAAAAAAAAACCTGACACTGATCTGTATTTGCGGTTTGATTCCCACCACCCACAAGAACACAAGCTGGGAGTAATTATAACTCTTCACATCCAAGCTGAGAATCTGCAGACTATGACTGAGACTGAATACATGGGGGCAAACATCTCAGGAAACCACTGAAACCTTATCACAACCCAAACTTTGTTGTTGGTCTTTATTAGCTTATTATATAGCAGTGATTTATCATCATTCATCACACCAGCACACAGAAGAGAAACAAGAGACTTAATAAATGGCTCACATTTAGTTCTAACAGCAGGTCGACTATAGAAAGAGATAAAAGTGTGACTGAGATTTGTAATTCTAAGTAAGCAGAATTTAATCTGACACACCAACTGGTCCTGTTCAGCTCTCCTCACTGTCACTACCTGCCTTTCCAACAGTCTGCCCTGCATCTGAGACAACAGATTCTGTTGTGAGAGGGAAACAGTGATTAATTGATGGTTGTTATGATGCTATAGAACATTAATAGCCTTGGACAGGATGTGCTTTTGTGTCTGTGTTTTTATGCATGTGTGTGAACATGCATGTGTCTTCCTGTTTCCATGGCAGAGTTTCACAAAGCTTTTCTTTCTTGTCTCTCTTTTCTCTCCTCTTGCAACACCTCCCTGCATCACAGCTTTCAAACTCCTCCGCTCCTTGTCTCTCAGCTTTTTGATTGACATGCAGCAGCCTACTTCCCTCAACTGTGTCTTTTATGCCCTGTGGTTCTCTGCACTCTCTTCCTCTCTCATGTTTCCATTTTTAGGATGGCTCAATGATGTATGTATCTACTGTCTCCTTCTTTTTCAACTAGTCAGTTTTCTTTTTCATTCAAACGAGTATCACTGTAAAAGTGACAAAATATACATCCGATTTGACACATCGTGTTTTCTATCTGACATCTAGTGGTCAGATGTAGCTTTATTTTATAAAAAGTGCACCATAACCAGGAGACTAAGCAGAAAATTCATCTAATCATAAAGACGCTGCAGTTTCTGTTGTAAACGTATATTTTTGATGTGATGAGTTTGATGAAAACAACAAAGAATTGCATTGTATTCTATCTAAATTACAAGCAATGACTGTTCACTGCCCACAGTGTGACAGGTGTCTGCCTGAAACTAAAGCCGGGGTGTAAATATGATTCAAATAGCCCTGTTTGGGTTCGTCTCATGAGCAGGTGCAAGGATCACTGTCAAGTCCTACAGTTTCCCTCAAATGCCCGTCTGCCAGAAAGTGTACACTGAAGCAGAATCCAAACTAAACAAGCTAGCTTGGGTTATTGACAGAGGAGCCAGAGAAGAAAATTCTTGTCTTAAAGGAAAAAAACAAAACAAAAAAAAACAGGAAACAAGTTGCATGTCCAGTAAAATTAGGGCACTCATGACAACGATGGAATACAGTAAAAAAAAAAACCAAAGGTTTCAGGTTAACCCTTAACTATTCTTGTGGAATAGTGAATTTTCCTCTACATTGAACCTTTTCTAAGCAGTTTATCACCATTTATTATCATATTATCCTCTGTTTTCCAATATGTTCAGTAAAATACTGATCATGTAAAATGCATAGTATTCAGTCTGTATTTCTGCAGACTTAATGACCTAACTGCACTGAAGCATTAAAAAGGGGATGCAGAATTGTTAAAAGACAGTAAACAAAGTATACTGAGTGTGCTGGTACACCTTAAATGCAGAAAGAAACATTATACTAACAAGGATTAACCCAAACATACACCGTGCTACTTCTGTGACGGCTCCTTAATGATTTTTTTCTTTGATATTTAGCCTTTCTTAAGTGATTTATCACCATTTATTGTAATATTATCCTCTTTACTTAGACTTTCTTTAGTGTAAATCATGTATTTTTCTTATATTTAATTCACTGATAACGTAGATGTGCATTAAAAGTCAGAGTAAATTCAAAGGTTGTAATATCAAAACCAAGAAAATGGAGGAAAAAGTGTCCTTTTGAGGCAAATATTTAATAAACTGAACTTAAAAACAACTGACATTTGTCAAACTACATGGGTTTTACTGGTGAATCAGTGTTGCAGAAGATGACGGGGTTCCATATTCAATCCATTTGATGTTAAAAATATGAGGAAAATGTATTTATCTGAATTATTATATACATATTATACACATCTTGATAGGATTAGTGGTTCAAAGGTAAATATGTTAGGTTGCTGGTGGCTCTTTAGGTGTTTCAGGGTTAATTTTGAGCTACTCTAACAAAAAAATCCAGATGTACTAGTATTAAAAAGCCATCTTATGCTGATGTAAAGTGTATGTATGCGCTGCTATAACTGTAGGATATATGTGAGAGTTGTGCTGCTCAAAGATGTTCACCAAGCAAAAAAGTAAAACTAGGCCACCTTTGCAAATAACAGTCCTGCAGAAGTGAACATTTGTTATTTGTCATATCTGTTAAATATATCTAATAGGTTTACTTCACAGAGCTCCAACACCTGCTTGTTCCAACCCACCAGGTTGAAGTGAGAGGAAGAAGTGATGACATATTATTCATTTGTTTTTACATATGAATGGATGACTTTTTAACCAATAAAGACCCAAACATCCACCTTCTACCAAAATCATCTACTGATATAAATTACTTAATCCCAGTTGATCCACTAATATATGTAAATAATAAGTGTAAAATGCAGTTTATCATTTGTCATGGTCATCAGATGTGACCAATTTGGCTATCATCGTCAACAACATTGATTCACCAGTAAAACCCATGGAGTTTTAAAAATGACAGTGGATGGACACACTTTATTTATGTAGTTAATGATAGATTTTACTGAAAATATCACTATTTCTTCAGTTTTCTCTGTATTTGATAAAATAACCTTTGAATTTACTCTGAGCTTCATTAACATCTACATGATCAGTGAATTAAATATAGGAAAATACATCATTTACACTGAAAAAACTCAAACTACAGAGGATAATATTACAATAAATGGTGATAAATCACTTAAGAAAGGTTAAATATAGAGAAAATAATAAGAATTTGGGAACTGACACAAAGTAAATCAATAAAAGAGGTCAGGACAAAAAACAAATACAGTCACTGTTTGCATTCAGGCATGTATGGATGAAACACTCTGAGAGCCTTTGAAACACTATTAAAGGTTTCTTCCGTTGCAATGAATTACTGTCGACATAAGTTGATGAAATTTTGACATGAAATATTTCAGCAGGCCAAGCTAAATTCAACACTTTTTTTTTTTTGCCTGATTAAAAAATGCATGATGTTGTATGATTGTGTATAATTAGAATTAGGGTTTTTCTACAGGGTAAATGTCGGAATTGTATGAATGCTCAAGCAAACAGAGGGCAGATTCAGAAACAGACAGCGGCAAACATGTGACGTCCTTTCAAAGACCAAACTTCCACAGGAGTGGATGCTGCAACATCAGAGAAGTGTACACAGCTCTGATCTTTGTCTGTAAGATAAAGCACTGCGGTACTGCTGCCTCCTTCAGGGACTTGAACTACTGCTTCTCTCATCTTTTCCTTTATATTCACTTCTTGAATGTTCTTCTTCCTGATGTTTAGAAATCTGCCGTTTTGTTACTCTGTCTTCGTACTGTAAGATGCTAATTTGCAGTCGTTCGTTCTTATGGGTGTAGTGTCTGGGGTACCTGGACCTAAAATTACTGAAGCAATTTTCAGATTCCGACATGGTGGTTCAGTGGATAGCACTCGTGCCTCACAGCAACACGGTCCTGGGTTCGATTCCAGCACCAGTCACTGGTGGGACCTTTCTGTGTGGAGTTTGCATGTTCTCCCCATGTCTGCATGCGTTCTCTGCAGGTACTCCAGCTTCCTCCCACCATCCAAACACATGCACTGATAGGATAATCGGTTAATTTAAATTGCCCATAGGTGTGAATGTGAGAGTGATTGTTTGTCTATATGTCAGGCCTGCGATGAACTGGTGACTTGTCCAGGATGTAACCCGCCTACGCCTTTAAGTACCTGGGATAGGCTCCAAGTGACCCCCATGACCCTAGTGAGGATAAAGCCAGTTCTGAAAATAAATTGATGGATGGGTTTTCATATTCAACCTTTACTTCCTGTGTGTCTTCAAGCGTTTATACTGCAACCATCTCCCTCTAATTGGGCTTATAAATCGATATCTGCATGTCTCTATTCCGCAGCCATCTTTCTTTCTATGCTGATGACCCCCCCCCAGATTGCATACAATGCTTCAGTCACATGACGGAGGTAATCCTGCTGGAGTCTGAATCAGATCCTAAGCCCTCACAGTGCAGATTAGCACAAGAAAAGTACAGAGTAGGAGACTGTAAATACCAGGGTTTCCCTTCTTTCCTGTAGCTTCAGCCATGCTTTACATCTGTTACTTTTCCACCATGTCCTTATTTAGCCCCGAGAGAGTTCACTGGCTCTTTTGCAAGATAAAACAAAAAAAGAAGTTTTAATTGTTAAATGAAAATTAGAGACACTTGGAGAGCACACCAAGTGTTATTTTAATAGATAACAGTTATGCACTTGCAAGTGAATAGATAGAGACAGATTACAGGATTAAGTAAAAAAAAAAAAAAAGTATAATGAAATGGAGCGAGACCAGAGAAGATTGAATTTAGCCTCATCTGATTATGATACACTGAAGAATAGTAGTAAAACTGTTTTCAGCGTTCAAGTTGGAAAAATCATTTACATATTATGAAATGTAGACTTTTTTAAAATTTACATAAAACACAACGTACCTGTATCAACATTCATTCATTCATTTTCTATACCCGCTTTATCCTCACTGGGGTCACGGGGGTCGCATGGAGCCTATCCCAGCTAC
>JAQQZY010000010.1:19525116-19536543 GCA_030068375.1 Ostorhinchus rueppellii | reverse complement strand
AGATAGATAGATAGATAGATAGATAGATAGATAGATAGATAGATAGATAGATAGATAGATAGATAGATAGAGTAAAACTCGATTTTGTGTGAAGTATGGAAAGACCAAACTGTCCAAGAATCTAGTTCAAATGTTATATCAAAGCTTTCTACTCTCAAATAATAAATACATTGTTTTATACTTTATACTTAATCATTTAAAAAAAAAAAAAACAAAAAAAAAGGCAGTGCGTAAATTAAATCAGATTGAACAATTCTATCAACTGTCATGACCTCAGTGTGTTGGTCCTGCTGTTATGCTATTTTATCCTATATGCAGTCAGTGACACTGGCAGATCTGGCTAAATGTCAAACAGCTTATGTGACCTCGTGGGCCTGGAAAGAAATCCTGCGGCCTGGCAGCTGTACAAATCTAACACCAGCTGTTTTTTAATCAAGATTCACAGGTGTGTGGGGACTCAATAATCCTGAAATAAATCAATATATACATTGATTAATTCATTTAGACAGCCCTAAATAGGTTAATCATTTATTCTATGAAGGTGAAGAGTAGATAGTTGTTAAAGGAGTGGTATATTTTATATCAGCCCATACAAGATTTGTACGTGCATAGAAATATCACATTATAATTTGTAGTTTTGCTTGAAATTCTAAACATATATATATATAATATCTAAGCTAAAATGACTTTTGCTGCTTTTCTAGTGCTTATATGCCCTTAGATGACTGTGTCCTATACTATACTGTGTGTGTAACATTTTCATAACAGTTTAATAAAAACCAGACATAGAACACGGGAAAGGGAGACAGGTTAAGTCATACATCCACCTTCCATTGAAAGGCCATTATACATTCAGACCACATAGTTTTCAAGATGTATATATTCAAGGCGGAGGGTGAATGAATAGGATATCTGGCGCAGCAGATACGGCAGCAGAAATGTGTTCTGTGCACCGAGGCTAATATAGAACATGAGGAGAAGTCGACATCTGTGGGCCGCTACGTTACTGCAATTTCAATAATACAAGGCTAAGATGAAAAGAAACTGAAGGGGGAGCAGAGAAGGGAAAGGGAAAAGAAAGTAGGAAAATAGACAGAAGCAGGGAAGTAGCAGTGGAAACAGGAAGAAGGGAATAGAAAATGAGCGAAGAACAGATGGAAGTGAGGGGGGAAAAAAAAGACTGATGTAAGAATTAACAAGGTCAGGAATGGAAAAAATATTAACTCATAAAGATCCAAACATCCACCGTCAACCCAAGCCATCTATAGATCTAAACCGTTTAATACCTGTTGAAACATTAATCCAATCAGTACATGTAATTGTATTAATTGGTGTAAAATGCAATTTGTCATCTTTTCATGGTCATCAGATATGACCCATTTGGACGTTCAGAGGAAATACCATCATATTCTACAACACTGATTCACCAGTAAAACCCATGGAGTTTCATAAATGACAGTGGATGGACACATTTAATTTATCAATCAATCAATCAGTCAATCAATCGGTATTTATTTGTAGAGCCCTTTATAACACTTATAGTCACCACAGTGCATTTATGTTCAACTAATGAAAGATTTGACTGAAAAGGTCACTTTTTCTTTAGTTTTCTCCTTTTTTAATATAACTCTCAACTATAATCTAAGATTTTATCAACATCTACATGATTATTGAATTAAACATAGGAAAGTACATAATTTATACTGAAAAAACACAAATTACAGAGGATAATATTATAACATATGCTGATAAATCACTTAAGAATAGTGAAATATAGAGGAAAAACTATTTTGGATCTGGGTCTTTATGTGTTAAAGCAAGAAAGGAGGGAGGACATCAGATGTGTGTGTGTGGGTGTGGGTGGGGGTAGAAGCTTGGAATAGTGAAGGAGGGCAAGAAAAAAGGAAAGAATGAAAGTAAAAGCAGAAGAAAGGAAGGCAGTGAGCTGTACATACTCTTGCCATTTCATGAACTCATGAGCACTTGGGTGATCCTTACTCACCCTCTGCCCCCCACCCACCCCACTTACTGTGCCACTGAGTTGCACAATTCTCTCACACACACACGCACTGAGACACAAACACACAAACAAATACATTTTCACTCTGCCATGAAAACTCCCTGGCTTTGCTCCAATGCCCAATGTTTTTAAAAAGCTGCTCATTTCTGCTGCCAAAGACACTTAGACACAGCGGGGTGCGTTCAATAATGAAGTTAAGTGTGAAGTCAATGTCATAATTTGAAAGTATAATCAGCTGCAGTGTTTATTGTTGAGTCTTATTCACCCTTGTTCCTAGTATAATAATACTCTGGTAGTGCAGAGAATACAAGGCACTGTGCTGCAGGTTATTCATCGCTCTGCTGTTTTGCAGAGTTGAACACAGTATCTCCTACATTTTCAATGAAGACTTCTCTTTCATCCCACCAGCGGAGGGCCATGCGGACAGCTCCGCAGAAGCTGAGGAATCGCTCCAACACTAACCAGGCTAATGTGATACAGAGCAGCCCCAGAACCCGGGTCAACCGCTACATCGGTCGGCTGATCGAGGCCCGGCAGACCGAGTCAGACACGGCTGACCTCAACTTCCTCACACTCATGTATAAGTGCTCTGAGCGCGAGCAGAGGGTGAGAGGCTTCATACGCAGACACACATGGTACAGCCCTTAAATGAAATTACAGTCACAGAATATTAACAACTGAATGATTCCCTGTTCTTAAATAGTACCACCAGGTTCCTGATGAGTACTTTACCAGCGCAGTGGTCCTTTCTCTGATCCTAGCTGCCTTGTTTGGCCTTGTTTATCTTCTCATCATACCACAGTATGTACAACAGGAAAACAACTGTTACTGCTTTGATTATTTTCTCCTATTCTATACATAACTTCCTAGACGGATTTCTTTTCTAATTTATCTCTGTAGCAGACTCTTTCACTCACTTAGATCTTATAAATAAACATACCATGTCCTTGTCTTTTGTTTCTTTTCACTTAGGGGCACAGTGGTACTAGTCCTTCTTGTCTTCTGCATCTGTTTCCTAGTAGCTTGTATCATGTACCTGCATATCACTAGAGTACAGGTAAAGACAGACTTTTCCACTTTGATTTTTGTCTCACTCATCAGCTTTTAGATAACAGTTACAAAAAATGGTGCCAGGCACAACAAACCCCGCCCCTCACACATATTGTAACATATTTGGCGCCAATCCAGCTCTCTATGCTGCGTGTGCCGATGTCAGCATATCAGTTGCCTCTATATATCTGCCAAGTTTGAGGTCAATCAAAACAAAATTTATGTTTTTTATGGACAATCAAAATGTCGCTCATTATAAGTAAATAGGAGGAAAAAAAAGATTTTAAAAATTAATAAAATATTTGAACTTTGACCTCCTTGTAACTACATCTCTTCTGGGTCACTGGCAATCTATAAACCAAATCTGGTGTGAATTCAACCAATAGTTTTGCTGCAACAGACATTTGAAATGTTGCCCATTACAAGTAAATGGGGGAAAAAAATTTAACAATTCATAAAAAAATTTGAACTTTGACCTAGTTTTCCCAAAATGTAATTCGATCTATTCTTGGTCAGTGGCAATATATAAACCAAATCTGGTATGAATTCAACCAATAGTTTTGCTGCTACAGTGTTAACAAAGAAACCAAACCAAAACCAATACTCCTTGCCTCACCTTTGGGGGGGGCGGGGTAATGATGTGTCTCAGAGGGCTTAATGCATGTAAACATAGATGTAAATATGAAGTAGTTTGTTAGGTTGTGAAACATCTATACAGTACGCAGTGGCTTTGCCTGTGTTGTACAGTCTATTGATTTCAGCTCTTTTTGAGGTCAGTGCTCTTCACTGAAGTTCACTTTTGAAGTTCTGTGTACTTTGTTACCCCTTTCATCCTGCTGTTGGTCAACATACATACAGTAAAACAGTATCAGCTGTAGTAGTTCTCATGGTGCATTTCTTTTGTCTTCTCTTAGTGTTTTCCAGGGTGCCTGACCATTCAGATTCGCACTGCCCTCTGTATACTCATAGTGCTCTTAATCTACGCTGTGGCCCAGGCCTGTGTGGTAAGTGGGCAAAGCAAGAGCGAGAACATTGTCTACCCTTTGGTCTGGCTTATACTGGCCTAGGACTAAGGAAAATATCCTCATGTTCTGGGCTCTAATTTTGGTTTAACAATGTTGAATGTGGATTCTGGGTCGCTGTGGTGAGATGTATCATTGTCACTGTTTTTTATGGAATTTGTTTTTAAGATGGCGGCACTGCAAATTAGGAAACCAAAACAGCAGAAAAAGTTAAATGTGTTATGCAAACATGCAAGAATTTGTGACAGTATTCTCTCGTGTTTTTATGTTCAATACAAACCATACTATGAATACGGAAGTGTTTGTTGGACTTCATTAGCTGTAACCAACAGAAGACAATCCACAGATGTGTACCATAATCCCCCAGTATTTCAATACCCATAAACATGTCTTTTTTATTTGTGTTGTGTAAAATGTTATCCACAAAAATACAGAGCAATTTGCAGCTACGCATAACTTACTCTGTCAACACATATTTTAATTTCATATCCAGTGGTTTACATGAGACAAATAAAAAAAAAAAAATCATGTTTGTGGATAGTGAAATATTTGTGGAATATGGTACAGATTTGTGGATTGTCTTCTGTGGGTTCCAACTAATGAAGTCCAATAAAAACTTCCATACATCTGTAAATTCATTATGAACAAATTTCACTATACTATGAGGAGGTTAATGAGTAATATTATGTTATTTCCTACTTAAATATTCTTTATTCATGCACGTGTATTTCTGTTTGTTTGCGTCAGGTGGGCTGTATGCCGTGGTTATGGGGTAGTGCCAACACCAACAGCTCCATCGTCATCATCGATGTGGATAGTGGTGCCAACCACACCATGGATGAGCTGCCGTGTGACGGTGCTCGCTATGCTTTTTTATCCTGTGTGGTGGGCACGCTCACACTCGCGCTTTTCCTGCGTGTGTCCTGGCTGCCAAAGATGGCGCTAATGCTCCTTCTGGGGGTCCTCTACGTCACCGTGTTGGAGCTCAGTGGCTTTCGCAAGACAGCAGGGTAAAGTTCACAGCACAGCGTCGCTACAACTACCAAGCACCCACAAACATGCAAAACAAATTTCTGCCATCTCCTAACAACACACACATTCTAACAGAACTTAAAGTGAATCCCGCTGAATTCCAACGGTGTGTCTGAAGCAGTGAAGCATTGGCTGTGAATGCCTGGCAATGGTTTAGACTTTGTGTGCGAAGGGAACAGATAACTGGGAGTTCCAGGACCATTTACAGTACATGTGCTGAGATATGTGTGTGGAGGAGTCTTTGCTTGTCTTCAACCCACACACTCTTCCATTTCCCACCCTTTGAAGCAGCACATGTGCTCATTAGTTCCAAATCAGAAGCCTGAAAGGACAATGTGGGCTGGATGATGGGAGCATGTTAGTGGTTTCAACCCAATACCAAGGGACCTGATAATTTTATTGGGACTCAGATCATAAAAGAACTGCCTCAAAAACAATAATGTTGGAACTGCTATGTTTATTAGGATCTCTTCAGGGGAAAAAATGACTAATTTTGTTTAGAAGCAGCTTTCTACAATAATGTTTCCTCGATTAGTTTTCCTAAATTTGACCATATTTTGTTTTGTTGTTGTCCCTCAAAAGAATTCTTGTCGTTATTTAAAAAGAAGCCTTCTCTCATGATTGCTCTGTGTGGGGTCCAGTCAACCCTCCTGCGTAGTTTTCTGTGTGGTCTGGTTCCAGTGCTGACTTGAGTGTTGGTCTCTTCCACAGTGGGGGGTCCTTCCACATCCGGGGCTACGAGCCCATCCTGTCTCTGTTGCTTTTTGTCAGTGCCCTGGCCCTCCACTCCAGGCAACTCGACCTCAAACTACGCTTGGACTTCCTATGGGCTGTGCAGGTCAGAAACTGAGTATTTGTATGTGTGAAGCAAACCATTAAAAGTCTGTCACACTTTCTTCAAGAACCTCTAGAAGTTCTAATAGAAGTATGCAACAAAAATGTTGCCATTTGGGGTTTGTTATATGTAAAGTATTTGGTTATGTGTGAAGGCTTTTATGTTTACTTTCTGCCTGTAGGCTGTCTTTTCTGCTAAGAAACTTCTTTTGTCTTGGTTTTATTAGAATCAAAAGTGTAATAAAGGAGTGTTTTGCATAGTGGGATTGAAGTATTTAAGTGTTAAAGATTTATTAAGCAGCATTAGCCACGTCAGGTCCAGAATTCCAGTCACACTCTAGACATCCAATAGCATGTGTTGTAAGAGATTTTTGTGACCCCATGTGGTGAAAAAGTGGAACAAACACCAGTCCTAATGATGTTATTGGTGTGTGGATTTTTGTGGTTGATGAATGAGGTCAGGCGGAGGAAGAAAGGGATGGAATGGAGAAAGTCAAACTGGACAACCGGAGGATTCTCTTCAACCTGCTGCCTGCACATGTGGCCCAGCACTTCCTCATGTCAAACCCCAGGAACATGGTGAGCCTCGCTAATAAACAGGCAGACATGAAAGACAAGCAGGTAGATAAAAAAGACAGAAGGAATAAAGAACGGCATTTTTTTTACACAAATTTTAAATCATGTTTTCATGTATTTGTTTTCTCCATAAGGATCTTTACTATCAGTCCTACGCACAAGTAGGTGTCCTGTTTGCCTCAATTCCTAACTTCAATGACTTCTACATTGAGCTGGATGGCAACAACATGGGAGTGGAGTGCCTAAGACTACTGAATGAAATCATTGCTGACTTTGATGAGGTACCGATTTTGTTTCTCTTGACTTTGAACGTACATTACTGGGAGTTTGGCATTGCATTGTAGCTCTGTGGGTTTACTTGAATGTGTACTTTGCAGCTCATGGACAAGGAGTGCTACAAAGACATAGAGAAAATCAAAACCATTGGCAGTACATACATGGCAGCTGTGGGCCTCGTCCCAACCATTGGGACAAAGGTGGTATTTTGTGTGTGCATGTGCACATTTTCTGTGGATGTACATTATAGGTTCACAGTGATCTCTATCAATGCTGATCTCTCTCTTGGCTCTTCCTGTAGGCCAAGAAGTCCGTTTATGACCATCTCAGCACCATTGCAGACTATGCCATTGAGATGTTTGATGTTTTGGATGAAATCAATTATCAGTCATACAATGAATTTGTCTTGAGAGTGGGTACGTTTATCCTGCTACATTAAAGCTCCTGACCCAGTTAAGAAGCAAATATTAATGTTGCTGGTGCGAACACTGCATTTCATGATACAGTTGTTTTCAAAATTTAAATGTTTTTTTTTGTTTGTTTGTTTTTTGTGTAGGTATCAACGTGGGTCCAGTGGTTGCGGGGGTGATTGGTGCTCGGCGGCCTCAGTATGACATCTGGGGGAACACAGTGAATGTGGCCAGTCGAATGGACAGCACTGGAGTACCAGGAAAGATACAGGTATTCAGATTACTTTAGGAAATAAACTATACTCTCAGCTTATATTTTAAGAGATGTTTGGTTTGCAGATGGAGTTGGAGAAAACGGAATAAACATTGAAACCACAGTAAAACTTTCATTCAGGGTGTGGCCTCGCTTAGCATAGACCCAGTCCATCTCCACACTTAAACACTCACAGACAGAGCTGCATTCCTGTTAAATTTGTGAGAACTCATGGCTCTCCCGCTGTCAAACAGTCATATGCATGAAGGATGTTGCAGATATTTTAGAACACTTTCAGCAAGTCTGTATTTTCTACACACGTCATTACCTAATAGCACTGTAGGATTATAAAGGAGACCCTGAATTGTTAAAAGACGAAGAATTTTTAGTGTGCCAGCCGCATAAATGTGGAAAGAAACATTATATTAACAAGGATAAACCCATAAAGACAGAGTGGTACTTATATGGCAGTTCCTGTTTGATTTATTTCTCTATATCTAACCTTTCTTAAGTGATTTATCACCATTTATTGTAATACTATCCTCTTTAATTAAAACTTTTTCAGTGTAAACCACGTATTTTCCTAGATTTAATTCACTGATTTTGTAAATGTTCATTAAAGCTCAGAGTAAAATCAAAGGTTATTAGAACAAATCAGGAAAAAAAATAGGAAAAAGTAATAATTTCAGCAAAAATATCCAAAACTGAACATAAAAACAAAAGTCTCCATCCTCTGTCATTTATCAAGCTCCACAGATTTTACTGATGAATCAGTGTTGTTTCCTTGTTCACTACATTACACCAATTATTTACATTTATTGGTAGGATTAGTGGAATAACTGGTGTTAAACGTTTCAGATCAGTCAGGTTTCAGTCAGTGGTGGGTGTCTGGGTCTTTATGGGTGAAATATGGTACATGTAAAACTTACGAAATCACTCACATCTTTTCATTTCCTTTTAGGCTCTCTAAGGCTTGATGTTCAGGTAGTCAGTTCTTTAAGTACACTGGCTGTGGAGAAAGTAAAAAAAAAAAAAAGTAGAATAAAAAGTCCCAAACCAACAATAGCAAAGCTGTTTCTGTGTTGTCAAGGTAACGTCACATCTTTCAAAGTACTGTCCCAGTCCCATTTATTCTATTTTAAGCCTTTGCAGCCCCTCGCACTCAATCACTCACCATGTAATGTCAGTAAGTCTGTGAGGGTTTAGTGATAAGGCCGGAGGGTGGAGATTGGGACTGAGCCATAAAATGCAGACACTGGGGAGCAGTTTACTCATTTACACAAATGAATATCAGTGGTTTAATACTCGATCAAAAAGTTACAGCGCTGATGTGAGAAGGAGTCATGCACTGGAATCGTTTAAAGCTGTTTATTTCTGTGTTTATAATCCAGGTTACAGAAGAGGTGTATCGTTTACTGAATACCAACTACGATTTGGTGTGTCGGGGGAAGGTCAGCGTCAAGGGTAAAGGTGAGATGCTTACCTACTTCCTGGAAGGGAAAGTTCAGGGTGTGGGCACTGTAACCACCTCTTCAGTGATGCGTTCGGCCAGCCTGGCGCGGCGTATACACTCCTGTGGAAAGACGAGCGTACCAACCAATTTGGGCAGCGTCTCCTCCGCCGCCAGCCTGACTGCTCATGCCAGCGTGGGTAGCAACATTCAGATGAACGCTGCCAACAGCAGCAACAGCCAAGCAACATGCCTGACCTCATCCTGTGTGCCCGCAGTGGGTGAGGTAGAAGAAGAGGAGGACATAGAGGTGACAGAGATTGAGATTGAAACTGTGGCGGCGGTTGCAGATGTGGCCGTGTAACAGTCTGGAAGAAAGTTGAGACTGAAAACTCACCTGAAAGCGTTAAAGGAAAGAAACCCTGGTTAGAGACCTAGAAAAGACAGGGCTATCCAGGTACAGTATTTCCTATAAACCCTGAGCAACGAGCATGACCAGAACATGCTCATTCAGGACATAATCTACATTTTCAGCATGATGATACAGACAATCATACTTACTTTAAATCTTGGAGACAAAACGTGGCGAGACAAAAAGTTACTCGGGATCTCAAATCCTCTTTTAACAACTCAATGATAGATAAGTAGATTTGTGGTATTTCTGGGTTTTCTCAGATCCAGGTCAAATGTAAGTCTTTATTTTGTATGTACAGTTCCAAATACCAAGGATATGTGCATTTATATCCACAAAAAGACTGATCACTATCGCTACTGCTTTTGCACTGTCTTTCTGATTATGCCAAGGATACATTGCATTATTTACAGCATAAAATTGTGTTTCTTTTCCGTGTATGTAAGCATGCATGCGTGTACTGGTGTGTATGTGTGTATGCATGTGTGATTATTTCAGAATTGTAACGAAACACAGCACAAAACACTTTTTATACTCTGAGCTCACTGGACAAACATACATTTTTGTTGAGACATATAGTCAATAGTGCATGACTTTCTAAGAGTGGACAGCCATAGTATCTCTTGTTGAAAGTAAACCAAAGTAATAAGCTTTTCATACAGCTTGAGTTTTACTGCGTTTATTGCCTCACCACACAAGACAGAAGCTAAACATACAGACACATTTTGATGTGTTATATGTAATTACAGACACTATCATTAGATTTAAAATGTATAATTTTGAACTTGAAGTGACCACAAAAATGGCTTCGACACATATTTTGACCAGTAGCTGAACTTTTTACATATATTTTATATATAAGAGTGTCAAGTTATGTGAAGGAAGGAACGGGATATAAGCAGGAATTCTCCTGTACTTGATGTGTATTTTATAAAGAGAGTATTTAATGCCAAACCTGGACCAGTCACAAAGTACAAATGACTTAAATGTCAACTACTGCAACCCTATGTGTGGTACAGACATCATTTAAAGGACACCATTTATTCACAAAGACACAAGCATATGATGCACACAAAAACCCACACATTTATGAAAGTCTGAACTAAACAGCAACCACTGGCATCTGCAGACGTTCCATGTACATGCACATATTCTCTGCAGGCCACAGAAATGCTGGTGTCTAGCTACCGTAGTCTTTCAGGCATACATTATTCTAGTTGGGCTTTTAGCTATAGTCCGGTATGTTTTACCCTCAGAAAACGTAAGCTTTAGCACATCTTTCAGAAACAGTCCAATAAATGTGAGATGCTCTGGATCTCTTTATAGCCTAAATCTTTATCAGCGTAGAACTTTCACATAATCTGCAAAAGTGTAAATACGTCATGTTTCAAGTTCTTGCCTTACTTAATAAGCTTACAGTGATTGCAACCTGCCTTTTTAGATATATTCACTTTGATATGCAGATCATACTTTTTGTAAATAGCCAAAAGCTGTAAACTTATGTATGTTGTATCTTGTACAGTGTAAAGTTGGGTTATTTAATATTTTGTAATAAAGACAATATTGGTGTATAAAATATCAAAAGGTATGTGTTTTTTATTACCCTGCCCCCTGAAGGGGAGGCTAGGGGTATTGTTTTTGGTTCCATTTGGGTTTTTTTTTTCTTTGTTTTTTTTTTTTTAACACTCTAACAACAAAACTGTTGGTTGAGTTCATACCAAAGTGGGTTTATAGATTGCCAGTGACTAAGAATAGATCTGATTATATTTTGGGAAAAGTAACTTCAAATTTTTCATGAATTTTTAAATTTTTTTTTCCTCATTTACTTTACTTCAAATGTCTATAAAAACAGAGAGGCAATTGATATACTGATATCAGCACATGCATGACATCAGCTGGATCAATGCTAAAATAAGATACAATACGTCCAAGGGGCATGATTTGTTGTGCCTGGTACCATAGAGATAAATAAACAGAGTGGGCAAGGGGAAGTTTGTCGCAGCAGTGTCTTGCCACCATCTTGGTCCAGAAAAGGTTGTCAGTGCTACATAATATAGAAAAGAAACAACTGTCACTAGAAACTAAGCTTACA
>JAQQZY010000010.1:19507222-19525016 GCA_030068375.1 Ostorhinchus rueppellii | reverse complement strand
ACACACACACACACACACACACACACACACACACACACACACACACACACACACACACACACACACACACAGAGTAAAGCAGGGGTCTCTGAACTTGTTCGTATGTGTGACATAGCTGGGTCTGTTCTGTTCATTTGTCAGTGCTACAAAGCAGACCTTGAAATAAGGACACATACCACACATGTAAGTGAGAAAATTCCTGAATAATTACACCTGTAGCACTTTTAGATCAACTATTAATTGGTTACAGATGTGAGGGAATATACATGAAATGTCCAGAATACCTCAGAAGACCAACAGAAGCAGAAGTGAGGTGTACGGTTGCTCTTTGCTTTTAAAATGTCTTGGAAGTCAGTGCCAATTCACTTGCCAGCAAACCCTGGCACAGCGCTGCCTGTTAACAGACAGGTCTACAGCAAAGCAGTGCTCAGTGGAATTCCAAACATTTGTTTCATATGCTGAAAAAAAGCTCACTGATTTTCCTCCCTCTCCTCCACTCAGAGCCCTTTGTAAGCCACCTGTGCATATTCTCCATAGCAGAGGACAGCGTCGGGCACAGGGAGTAATGCCCTGATGGAATGTCGTCCCGCAGAGCAACCACTCAATAAAGAGGGAGTGTGAAGAATGTGCTTTTGCACACACAGGATATTACTGTACATGTGTTTAACATAACCTACCATCAAAGGCTGCGCTGACCAAACACAACTGCTTGTCAATTCTTAATCCAGGGCAATTTTCCACTGTTCTGAGATAATTTGATGGAATCAGACACACTAGTTTGAAGCTCTGCAGTATGCAGAGAGGCGGCCTGCATTGATTCCAGCTGCAGCTGTAGCTTCTGTGCTAAAACCCTTTGCTAAATATAAACTAGCTACTGAATGCATGCTTTTCTAATCTTATTAAATTTATAGCTAGAATTTCCTGCAATTTTGACAGTGGTTATAGTGGGTTTAATACCTGTGCCTTCCAGAAATCATTTATATTTGATAAAACAATATCACCTATGCAAAATGTCAATGATGTTATCATTTTTAAGCAATTGGCTCGACCATAGGTTTAATTAGAGAAAGGGGAAAGTCAAACATATGAGTAAATAATTTGTTGTTTTTGGGTATGTATGAATGTGGATCGCCATCCCCACTCTGGCTGTGCTTTGAGGCGGCTGTGTAAAGACACAGGGATTGGTGTTACTGTAGTGACGGGGAAAATCGCAAGAATCTGCTGCAAGGGCCAAAGATCACAGATTGAAAAGTACATAGTTTAATCAGCTGGAGATCAGCAGAACATAGCTGGGTTAAATCAGGGGAGGGGACACACATCCGGAATATATCTCTGTGTGTGTGTGTGTGTGTGTGTGTGTGTGTATGCATTTACACCCAAATACACACTTAAGTTTTACTCATTCTTTTTTGGAGTTTCTGATGGCAGTGGGGCACCAGTGAGTCTGTGTGGACAGAGCGTATGTGGGTAGATACTGTATAGGGCGCTGGAATACCAGAGGAGGGGTGGGTCTTTTTAGGAATGAGGCTGTCACAGATCACATGACAGTCTGGTCACTATTATTCTATTTACGCCACAGTCTCATGACCGTCTGTCATACAATTGCCTCTGTCTGAAGACCTCCGAGCAGACTCTCATCACGGCTGCAGGGGACGCAAAGGTCTCTATTGTGATTAATATGATCATCCTTTCTCTTTGAAGTCGCTCTGACTGGCTCTCCTACAAAGCTTCGACAGTTATCCGATTATTACATGTAGTCTGAACAGTGGACGAAATAAAGAGCTGAAAGGTCAAAGAGCACCTTTCATCTAAATCCAGGGTTGGTTAATTATTTTTTTGGAGTGGTCTGTTCAGGAGCTGTCATGGTTGCCATTTCTGGAGGCTTGGCCCCCGAGGAAGTCCAAAGCTGTAATTAGTCCTGAGCGAAGAGGAGGACAGAGAGAGAGGAGCTCTCAGCACTCAGTCTGACAGATTGCAGAGTGTTCGGAAGTGGGCTGAGTGTGGCGCCGTTCACTTTGGGCCCTGAACCCCCCCACCCCCCCACAGACAGTATCACTTCCTGTGGCTATATTTTTCTGCCCCATACATTTGAAGATGCATTTGCACATGAATGCTCATACTCTTAAACACACAAAAGATACTAACCGGCATCGATGGTTTCTTATTTATTTCTCTGTTCTGTGACCGAATTAAATCAAAAGCATAAATTTAATACATACAATATGTATCGCAGACATTTCAAATTTTTTGGTGGCAAATATTGAGCAAAAAAATGCAACATAGGCTAAATGAAACAGACAACAGTGCGTGTAATTTATTCTTGTACAGTCATGTATCATTTTCTTTTTGACACTTACACTCCATCAAGAGAACAAATTACAGCTAGTGGGGGGAGGGGGGGAGTCTTGCAGATGCAGACCCCACAATGCTCCATTTATTTTATAAGTGATGGTGGTCTGTGGTTGCAAAATGTGGTTTTTACATTCCCCCTGTCTGCTTTCATATTGTTCTTTATTCCTTCATATGCAAGTCTTTATGGTTTGTTGTTTTTTTTTTTTTACAAAACAGGATTTCAGATGTGAATGACTGTTTGGATTCATGTTACTGTGCATGTCGGTCGTTCGGTCAGTCGATCGATAGATAGATAGAGATACTCTTGTCCAGTTAGTAGGTCACCTCTATTTCCAGTCATGACACAAACATATCAGCAGCTTTTTTTTCCCTTTTTTTTTTTTTACAACTTCAAACATAAACCGCTTCAATCCACTGCCATCCAATTATACTCAATTAATAATCCTTCTGTGAACCAGCCTGATTACATAACACCCCCCTCATGTTGACCTGAAATGAACTATTTTGTGCCCCTAATATAAAAGCCTACAATTAATCTCATGGCGCATTTGGAGGTTTTAACGTCTGCTGAAAAACCAAACAGGGGCCTCAAACTGTGCAGCCATCTCGGAGTGAACTTTCTATTTTTGCACCCCAACCTTTGTTCTGCCTCAGAGGGAAAAAGATGAGCCCTGCCCCTCTAATTAAGTGCCTGTAAAACGCTACAGAGCTGCTGCTGCTACTGGTGGTGCTGGTGGAAGTGGAATGAGAATAAGTTCTGTGGCTGATCGAGGCCTTTCACCTCCTGCATTATCTGAAAATGACACAGTGGATCCGCTTCACCCAGCTGGAAGTGACTGCTGTAAATATGTTTATTAGAATGTTATTTGTTGAGACAGGCGGACCGTGCATGATGGGCTTAATCAGTATCTGTTATGGGTCTATCTATGCTGAGGTCAGGAATGTCAACACAATAGCAGTTATTATGTTTCTGAAGCCCATCAATGTCGGGTTATGGGAGAAGCCAAATTCTGCTGTGGGGTAATTCCTTGAAGAAGCTCTACTTTATGACGAATCAGACTGATAACAGGAAATATTACAATGCATTAATCAAGCTTGATGTAAAATAACTCAAGTATTAAGTCAGACCTGCATGGATCTCCCACACTGTTATTACCCGTGTGAAATATCGTCTCTTCTGACAGGTTCCTCTGTAGTCTAATAATGTTGCTCAGCTTTTTGGACTTTCCCCAGCTTCTTTTATTTCAAGGCCACTCAGCACTAAATAACAGAGGGAGACTGGGCTCTCTGCATTCACCACACCTGGGTCTTCACTTCCTTCCTGCCCTCCCCGGGAATTCTTCACTTTCACCACCTGCAGAGGGACAGTAGTGAGGGGAAGGGAGGAGGGTCTACCCCCCATTACACCTTTTCCTCCCTCCTCAGCTCTGCAATTTTATTCCATCTCAGAGGGTTACCTGTCTGGGCTTGCGTGGAGGTAAAAATCCTCTTTTATTGCACAGATGAGACAGTAGATGTGTTTGTTGGGTCTATTTATTTAGAGACAGTGAGGATATTATGAGCATGATAAACTATCAGATGTTATACTTTACTGCATTTAAAAAAAAAAAAAAGTTCACTTCAGACTTGGATGATAAGCCATGTCTAAACCCTTGTATTTGCTTTATGCTCCAATGCAGGATTTAAGAGCTTTGTGTTGCTAGTGCCCTCTGCTGGCTGCTAAATGAATGAAAGCTATTTGTGTCTTCGCTGCTGAGTGTAATTTCCATTCTGGTTTTGACATTACAGATCCCAGCAGCAGTGTTTAGTGTTTTCAAACCCTCCCTTGTATTTTAAAATTAGCTGCTATTGAAAGTCTGGCACTAGAAATTGCTCTTATTGAGATTTGAGACCCGGTAAAATCTGATATTATACAATATAAAGTACAGGGTTCACATTGTTTCAAGGTAACTTTCAATTTTTTCCAGCACAGCACCTTACAGCTGGTGTCAAATACATATCTACAGGAATACATACACTTGTGAAAGTTGTGAAAAAGTTTAGAAATTACAAACTTTTATCCAAAGCAAGGGAAGCCACTTGGAATTCCTCACACCGAGCCAAACATTAAGATAAAAATGTAGCCGAGTCGACCTGAGAGCACTTTGTGATTTTCTTTTTTTGACATAAAATTTCATTTTCAAAATGCATCAGCTGTCTGTAAGTAGCTTTGGTTTGAAATCTAATCTGGCAGAATTAATATTTAAAATAAAGAAATAAAAATCACACCTTAGAGTTATAATTGTAAGCATTTTAACTGAAATTCAAGCACTTTCCAGACCTTGAAAACACATTGAAACTCAAGCATTTTCAAGGATTTCAAGCACCCATATGAACACTGACAGCAGAAATTTCTGCTTTTTTTTTTTTTTTTTTTTTTTTACTTTGGGTGACATTTCTTCCCCCAGATTCATTTTTATGGAACACATTTGCATTGAACAATATTTCTTTTCCCCGTATAGAGGACAAAAATGCATCACTGGGTGTTTGAGTTTATGGATGGTGTTCAACAGTACACTCAATGGACCAACAGGACATACATGTTTCCTCCTGTTTATTTACATAACACAATCAAACAAATGCAATATCAATATACAAATAAACTGTTCACATATAGCATGTTATAAACAGAGGCACAGTATTGTATGAGATGAGTATGAGGTACAGATATATGGGCATGATAACAAACGTGTACATAAAGAATATAAGAACAACAACACAGCTTTATTGTGGTGGTAGGTCCCTCTATGGATAAAATGGCTGCCAATCACAAACATGGAATAAAAGTAACATCGAAAGGAATTACTTTTTACAGTCATCATCTCATATACAATGCCAACAAGCAATCAACTGGGCTAATAGCATTTTGTCTCATCCCAGAGCAAGTGTATTGTATGGGTCATTGACAGATGACAAATTGAGCATGTCCAATCCAAACTGTATCCGTGCAGTTTCACTGAATCTCTGAGCCCCTGTCTTTCCTCTAACAACCTGTAAAACACTAACATGCAACACTATTACAGTGTTTTTCCTGTCAATATAGCAGCGTACTGTATGTCTGATACTGATTGTTGATACTGAGACACTGCAGTGCTGTTCATGAGCAACAAGCCCCACAAATCGGGCAAAAATAATGTAAAAATGTGGCAGCTGAGAGCACAATACCACTGGTACTATCTAATAAACAAAGTACTGATTTGCTTTCATGTCAAGTATATATATATGGTTTACTTAAAATAATTTTCTATGGTTTGTCTCGTTTTGACACACGCACTCTCGCACACACACAAACACTTTCATTAAAATGTTACTGGCAGCCTTAGAAGTGGTCGTATTCACATACACATGAAGAAGAAAACACTAACAGATTTAGAGAAGCCACATACATGCTATACATGTACAGCAGGCTGATGATTTTAAAAAAATAGACTTTTACATTGCATAGATATTATAAGACAAACCAGTATGTGATGTGGCTGGTTGCAGAATATTAATATTTGACGCTGTATGCTCAACAGAGGCAGTAAAAAGGGCCTTCTACAATGGCTATAATGTTAAAGCAGATATGAAGAATAGACAGGTTAAAATGAACTGGTTTCGGTTAAATAATAGACTGAAAATTACATGCAACATGGTAGATTTTTCTTAATTTGGCTCCAATAAAATTCTATACTTGGATAAAAAAGCCTGCCTTTGGCCTATGTATTTAAAATATGTACAAAGTGAATATGATATTAAGACATGATCAGTTATAATTGTGTTGTTTTCTTTCTTGGCTACTCTAGAGTTCATGTTACATCAAATAAAACATTAAAACAAAATAAAACAAAGCTTACATTATTCTCTTACATGATACTGAATGTACTGGTTTTAATAAGTGATTATTGTGAATGTACAGGTTTAATGTCCAGGACAATCCTCAGTCCTCATGTTTTTCTTTCCGTCTTTAGTTCTTTTGTTTAGAAAACAAACAAACAAACAAAAACAGCTGTCCCATGTGATCCATTCTGTCCCATGTCAGGCCTACTTACTCCTCTGCGAGCCAATCATCACCTTGGACACAAAGTTGACAATGGCACTTGCCGGCTGCTCGGGGTCATGCTCCGCAAACAGATGACATATATTGTCCGTGGAAGTGCCAGTTTTCCTCGCCACAAAGCCGAAGATCCTGAAAAAAAGGGAGAGGAGCACTTAATAACAGCACTGTCATCTGCCTCAAACTGGTCCCTTTATAAATAACTGCTTTGCTTAATGACAGTTGAACATCACACTAAAGCTGTTATAGAAAATGTGAAAAATAATAATTTACTTACTTCGCTGGGGGGTAGCCATCTATTTTCCACCTATGATAGACAAAAAAAGGACAATGACGTTACTGAGTTATAAAAACATTCAGCCTAAGCAATTAAAATAAGCACATTTACTGTATTCTAAGTTGTATTTACATGGCTACATTTGTTAATATTAGTTTACTCACTGCACGCAATTTTCTGCCCACTTGTGGTGCGGTGAGAAAAAGTTCATCATACCACATGTTTCTGGAATAATAACTGGCTTTCCTATTTCTATGCCAAGCAATCTGGAAACCCTTTAATCAGGCACTCCAACTTTAAATAAGCAATACTCACTTTCTGTCCTGTGGATCCAATGCACAAAATATGACCGTATTCACGTTGTAATGCCTCCTGAAGAAAAGCCTGAAAATAAAACAGAGTGATGGTGAGTGATGAGAGAACAAGGTCATTAAATGGTGCATGTGGGGTGGAAGTGTGTGGGCTCCTTACTTTCTCTGGTTATCCGTGAGGGTGATTCCCTGGGAGGAGACTTTGAAATGCACCACAGTGGAGGTTATTTGGGGGTTGGAGCTCAGAGTCATACTGGTGGCTTTCTGCACTGCCTGGGCCCCTGTCAGGGACTCCATCTCCACGGAGCCCAGGTACCACACGTTACAGGCTGCAAAGACACGCATCCATATTACACTTGGTTCACAGTGACAGACCTACAGTCACCATCAAAAGTCACCAAAACAGTGGTTATGCAATCAAGTACTAACTCCTGTGTGTATCATGTGACTAAAACAGACAGAAAAGAAAACATGGGATGTCTAAAAGCACTGCTTTTGTCAGTACAGTGCCATAGATATTGATGTAAGAACTGAAGTGATTTTGTTTATTATCAAGAAAACATGGAAAATGGATAGATATCAGCTCTGAAATTACACTATTATGAGCTATTTTTGTTATCATTATATTTGTCCGAACAAATGTACCTTCAGTTTGGTGTTAATTTCGTCAGACAAGACGAAATATGTTCGTCAACGACCCTTTTTCTTGTGACGAAGACGAGACGATGACAAGACTAAAAACACTGACTGAGACTGTGTTAATGTGCCTTATCGATGATGAATAAAAACGAGATGAATAAAAACGAGATGAAAATATTTTGCATGAAATAAAAATTTAACGAACACTCTTTCCTCATTTTCATGTAGAGGTAACGCGAGAGAGAGAGGATATGACTGTACTCAGAACTGGATCTGCGGTTTGTCCTTGTTTTGATCTGAAGCTCTGACCCACTGGTCTGTGCCCAGCTCTGCCCGGCTGTGAGCTGCCGACTGGGTCTGATGACACCTGTTCATGTGTTTAGTTTGTAAGTGAAACAAACTTACTTTTGTTCTACTGTAACAAACACAGAACTGAACCCAACATATAGATGGTTGTATTTCAGGTCTAAAGTAGTTCTGTTCTTTGAAGTTTTTATTCTATTTGAAGCTGTGTCTGCTCAGAAGAGTCTGTAGTTTTAAGAGTCATATATTTAATGACAGTTTTTTGGGGGTTTGTTTTGGTTGGTTGGTGTATCTAAATATTGTCAGAACCAGTGCATTATTTGGAAATGTATATTTAAATCAACAAACCAGATACTTTTAGCAAAGTTGCAATGAACATTCATTCATTCATTCAAGATTTTTTTAAAGGTAATTATGACATTTAATCAATATTTTAGCTATGAAACAATTCAACTGCAATGATAAACAAAAATCCTCCCTGAAATGAAAAATTAAAAGAAACTAAAATGTTTTGGACTAAAACTAGACTAAAATTCCTTGAGCTCTCATTTGACTAAAACTAAACTTAAACTGTTGAGACTTTTAGTCGACTAAAACTAGACTAACAAAAAATGACATGTGAATGACTAAATATGACTAAGACTCATGAGGAACTTTGACACAAGACTAAGACTAAATTGAAAAATGGGCGACAAAATTAACACTGTTTTAGTTGTACCAGGCATTAAAATGAACAAGAAATTGAAGAAAACAAGGGTGGTCTAATAATTTTTTCCGTGACTGTATGCATGCACGTGGCTGTTTTCAAAGGGTCAGAATTGCATAGACTTAGTGATTATGTCATTGTATATGCACAGTGCTATTACTGGTTTATCAGTTACTATTCATAGAAGGTGATCTATGATTACCTGCACCCTGTTTTAGCAGCTCTGCAGCAGAGTTGGTGACTGATTGTGATGTATTCTCCACGACATCTTCTAAAGGATCTACACATAAAAAAAAAACAAACAAAACACTAGTTGAATTCTACAAAATACAAAAAAGTTGACATTGCAGGTCGCTACAACATGTAAGGAACATCTCTTTGTATTAAAACCTTCCCTAGCATGTTCCAACCATATGTCTGTGTGTGGATGTTTACCTCGGTCAGGTATAATAAGTTTGCAGGGTAAGGCCAAAGGAGTGATTGAATGCTGGCAGACTAATGCAGTTAGACTTCCTGTAAAACAAAAGGTATCAGATGAAAATTTTACATGATGCATTTGTGATACAAACCCATATTTAGAACTTTTTTTTTGTAATAGGAAACAATTTATTTCAGAGAAAATGTACTAGTTATTGTACATAAATGCTTTTAAAATACAAGAAATAACACAAAAAGACACACTACCACATACACCACATTATGTTTCAAATGTTCTGCAAAGAGTAACATTACACAACACACACTAGAAAAAAGATGACATAAATATAAAATGCTGTAATGATTTGTGGACTGGCTATATTTGAAACTCAGCAAAAATAAGCAAGCAGATAAAGAGACGTCAACTAACACAACAAAAACAACCATCAAGGAAAAAGTGTTGCTGTTTGGTGTAGTGTAGCCAATTGGCCATAAGGTGTCACTGTTGGAAGCCAACTGTGCAAGTGAAGTGAGCGGTCACTCACCGAAATAGGGCTCATTGGGACAACCCTTCAACCGAACTCCTTTCTGTGTACACTCAATGAGGAAGTGGCGCACTAATTCATTGGACAAATCTCCTCCTGTAAGAAAACACAAGCAGTAGATGAAACAGAGATGTTCCTAAACACACTTACAACATTTTCGCCTTTGCCATGAAACAGTTCACTTTTAGTCCTGACAGGTTTGGTGCAGCTTCACTAAGAACTGCCAGCCTTTGCGTGAGACTTTCCAGGACTGAGGAGTTAGCTAAAAATATATTAAGTCGCTACATTCAGTGTCTTCAGAGATTAATGGGATTATGGTTGAACAGAAGCGGCTCTGAGGGGGCAGGAGGAGTCTACGGGAGGAATGTCTTGACACAAAAGCTCAGAGAAAGGCCCACTCCTTACGGTGGGTTGGGTTTCACACTCACAAGGAGCCACAATGCCCTGAGCTGAAAGTGTGTGAAGGACCATGTCATGATGTCACCACAGGTGCTGTTGGACTGCGAAGGGGTGAAGGCAAACAAAAAGACAGGTGTGAGGAGGGCGTCAAATAAAAGGGCTGGACTCTGCGGTGGGCCGGTGCAGGAAGGACATTCCTTTGTGTCATCATGTGCTGCTGTTGTTGTTGTGTACCATCATGTGTAGCTTGTTACTGAAACACAGTGAGGGGGATTTAACATCCTTTATATAATAAAAGAATGTGATGTGTGAATCTGTATCATCACTCAATCAGCCTTTGTTTTCAGGTTGAATCAAGGCCAAAGAATGTTGGAGGGTGAATGTGAATGTTTGGCCAGTTTCCTTTAGAGACTTTGTTTTCTGTCCAAAAAAATCCCTCCCTGTATTTCCTGAATATACAACACAAACACAAACAGCCAAGCCTTCCGTTTCAACCAGTCCCTGGATATAACATCTCTAATAGGCTATGTGGGGCAGGGAGCTTCCCAGGAGAAGGCCCTGGGATCAGAGCGAGCTTATGGACCCAGCACATCCTTTGTTATGGGGTGAAACATTAGACGAACATCTAAGACTATCAGGCAATAGGGGTCTGTTTGGCTTCACCATGATGATGCCCAGGAGAGAAACACCAGAACGAGCAGCTCTCACACACAAACAGAGGGAGAGACTCTCAGGTTCCACTGAGCAGGTGAGTACAGTGGACTGTAACTGTAGATGGCTTTGTGTGGGACTGTCTGATGTATGATTCCCAGGATGTCCCTGCTGCTGGTCCAATCCCTGCCTTCACTAGGACAGTTAAAGGAACATTTCAACATCCCTTATTCCCTTTGTTTAAGTGGAACAAAAGCAATATCAATATTCAGAAAGCCATACGCAGGGGTGATTGGGCGTCACTTCTTAAAGCTATAGGATACCAGTCTTCAAATTTCAGTCTTACAAGTTTAACACCAAATTAATAAAATACCATTCACAAAAATAAAAAAATAAATAAAACTTGTGCTTTTCTTCACCAGTTTGAGTGTCCCATATACCAACATACAAAATGTATTTTGAAAAGAAAGGGTACATTTATTGGCATATCTTCTTAATTTTTAGGTTGAACTCTTTCCCACATTGGAATTTACATTCTGCAAATGTCTCATGCATACCTTTTATTTCTTACAATGCATCATGTAGTGACAAGCAAAGCCTATTTTAAATCAACAAAATTTTAATCATCATAAATGTGATAAAATTAAAGCAATTCCATGTTCCACAAGCTCCTGTAAAATATATTAATTAAATTATAAAACAAATTTGGTCAAACCGCAGGGAAAAGGACCTTGGCTCTGAAATGCAGCCAATGTGGATATTAAAGGTACAATACTGCAGCTGATGGTCCCTGGGATTTGGTCTAAAAAGCCCCAGCTCCTCTGGAGTTACACTGAACTTTGCTCCAAAATACTAAATAAATACTAAGTTTGTATTTATTTCCAAGGAGTCATTCTAGTCTCATCCCTGTTTGGCCTCTCTGATAAGTGATCTAACGGTCCATCTTTTCATTTTCTTGTTATTAATATGATTTCACAGAAAACAGCAGACTCTTATGTGTGCAGTGTCATGCTAGCAGAGTTTTGGTCCATTTAATAAAATGTGTTTTTCATGACAGACAGCTTGACTATAGTTGTGGTGAAACGGCTTTACCAACAGAAATGTAAAATTACTTAAAATGTAACAGTACTGGATGAAGTTAACTGTTTGGCATTAGCTCACCTCTGACCTCTTGGGCTCTTGTAGTCCCACCCCTTTTGTCCAAATATGGTCGCATCCAGCTCAAAAAAGCCAACATCCAAAATACAGACTACTTACTTGAAAATGGTAGTTAAACTAATGGGTGACATTGAGGTTCTTCTGTCCACTGATTCTATTCAGTTGATGGTCAGAGCAGTGGTATCTCACCTTTCTTGGTCTGTTGGAGAACAGAGGGTGGGGGGGTTGCCACCTTCATCGCCAGCCCATAGGCCCCTCTGAAAGAATGACTGTCCCTTACAATGAAGCAGCCAGGCTCCTTGTCTTTCAAGACTGAAATGGCTGTGAGAGGAGAAGCATATTAACTGTAAGGTTCACGTATAATTAATGTTTTACTTCTTTCTAAGTCAAGATTCTCTTAAACCTACCTTGATCCCTTGAGATATCAGGCTTGTACCAGAATTTTGATGTGTCCTGCACAAATTTTACAGTAACCTGCTTGCTGGCGAGTACATCTGCAAAACACACATGAATTAAAACCAGTTAAGTCATAGAAGTTTTTGTCTCTGTATTGAACATAGTATCATCAGTAGGCCATGAGCAGCACTGAGTTTACCTGGCAGAGGTGAGGCTGAGCTGGGCATCTGAGCTGAGAGGTCTGGCAAAACGTTGGGGAAGGGAATACTCAAAGAACTCCCACTGTGGGGACTGGAGAAGCCACTAAGGGCAGGAGAGGCTGTTCCCAGTGAATGCTCGCCATCTGATGCCCTCTTCTTTTCAGGCAAAAGCGGAGGGTTGACCTGCTGCAGCTGTGACTGACTCTGCCCTTCCACTGGGGTCAGCAGGTCCCGGTCCACGCCCCTGTTTCCGAGCAGAGACGAGGTGGAAGTCAGACAGTCTGTCCCGTAGCCGAGGCTGGAGTCATCCTGCTCGTCGAAGCTTTGAGCGGGACAGCGGCTGAGCGCGAAGTGAGCCATGCGGCTTCGCTGGCTGCTTCGAGGAGAGCTGTGGGCATTGGGAGCAGGATGAATGTGAGGATGGTGAAGGGGGGGAGAGTGGTGGCCATAGTCCAGTGACATGGGGTGTTGAGGTGGTTGTCTGGCAGAGGAGTAGCTACTCAGAGACGAATGGCGGGTCAGGGCAGGATGGTCTGGCCAGGACTGGTTTATTGATGAGCTGGAGTTGAGAAAAACAACAAAAGATCAGATCACTGTGTTGAATTAAACACTGTGAAAGCCACTGAGAAATAACACTAAAAAATATGTTATACAGCACGGTGTCAAAGATGTGGCCCACGGGCTAAAAACTGGCCCAACAATGGATGTATTTGTGAAAATTACTCTTCAGATATTAACAATCAATGATGTTAAAATCATTTTACTTCAGGTTCCACATATAGACCAATTCAATCTCAAGTGGCTCAGACCAGTAAAATATTATCATAATAACCTATGAATAATGATGCCTTCAAAATGTTCTCTCATTTTTCTGTAAAGAAAAAAAAATACACTTACATGAAAATGTTTATATTTAAAAATCCTCCTTTCTCAAAAAATGTGAATAACCTGAACAAATATTAACAACTTGAAATGTCTTAAGAAACACAAGTGCAATTTTAGGAATATTCTGCCCTTTATTAAATGTTTTGTGTATTTGTAGATCCACTGTGATCTGTAAGTTGTATTGTGCATGTATAAATGATAAACTGAGGCAGAATATTGTTAAAATTGAAATTATTTTTTAAAGACATTTCAGGTTTGTTTATGTTATGCATATTTTTTAAAGGACAGCTTGAAGATGTAAAAAAAAAAAAAAAAGTCTTCATGCAATTTTTTTTAGTTTTAAATTTAATTTTTTAACGTTTTTCACCCTAAAACATACAGAAAAGTTTGGAGTTTTATAGGTTGTTATTTAAGTAGTCTGGCCCATTTCAGATCATATTGGGCTGAATGTGGCCCCTGAACTGAACTGAGTTTGACACCTCTGTTATACAGCCTCGAGGTGATGTTCAGGATTTGCATGTTTTACTTGTTATTACACAATAGTTCAGGTTACTTTAAGTTTTGTAAAAAAAAAAACAAAAAACAAAAAACAAAAAACCCAGAACTGTACCCATCTGTCCGCTGAATGGTCCCAGCCATAGAGGCTGAATGTGTGGTGCTTAAAGTCCTGTGGCAGCTGACGGAGGACTCTGGCAAACCGTCAACTCCGATGTGACCGATCACGTCTGAGTATCCCCGGGGTTCTGTGTTTGAACAGAAGATGACGAATAAGAAATGCAGCACTGAACAGTCAGCATAGGATTACTTTTCCAACCCCTTTGTAGTAGTAAATGTTGTATTGTAAAGATACATACATCACTGATTTTACTGTGTTGCTTTTCAAAATGTTCAATGAAGGAAAAATAAACTTGCTGAAACAAGTACATCTGTATTATGTGAACAAAAAGGCCCCTGAGCATGGAAAATCCCCTTAGAAAAAAAAAGAAGCTGTGGAATTTTTCCAAGAGCAAACAATCAATATTGGATTTAAATGAAATGAACACTTTGTCCACTGTCCATTGAAGTGCATGAAACAAATCACCCTACAAATTAGCCCTGCCACAACCCACGGAGTAAACTAATCAAACTGAATTGCAGCTGCAGATTAAAAAGCCTTCTAACGTAATTACATAAAAGCTTTATTTTAATCAGTCATAGCCTGGAGCCACTGGCAATCCCAGCCTTAAAGCTCTGATTCCCATTTAGGCAGTACAGTCAGGTTTCCTCTGGGTTAGTTTTATAGGAACAAAGGGCAACGTTGAAAGAGTTGCTGGTCTCTTCCGTGTTTCCCCTTTGTGAACATAGACACTTTCAGGGGGAAACTTTTTTTTTTTTGTACCATGCTTTCTGACCCACAGTAACCATGGTGACACTGCAGGGCCGAATGTGAAGATTCTTGACTGGAAGGTAGAAAGAGGCACAGCGGGGGAACGGATTGGCTCCCAGGCCCTTCAGCCTTTGGACATACAGTACATCACTATGGAAACCAGTGACTTCAGGATGAAAGCAAAATGAAAGACAGAGTAAAAGACGGGGTGTGATCATCCCTTTGTGTGTGGGTAGCTCCTGATGTAGGGATTCTTGTACTTAAGTCTGGGATGCAACATATACATCAACAAACAGGCTATAATTACTGTAACCTGAGATCCAGTAGATCTAAGCTGAAAATAAAGTAAACATTAAAAAAAACACCATAAAAAGGATCTGGGGATTTACATCAAAGTCCTCAAACGCCTGTGCGAGATAGTATTGCAACAGGCGTGACTTTTCCCATATTTGAGAACAATGTTATACACCAGGGTGTGTTCCACCTCAGATAAATACCACAGGAAAAAAAACATTTACATAAAAAGAAACAAAAACAGCCCAGTTTTAATTTATAGAACAACACCACAAGCAAAGTCTTCAGGCTGTGACCATGCACACATTCTCCAAAAACCAAAAAAGAAGGGCAGAGACCGGTTAGGAATCTCCCTGCTTTAGCGTTTATTGAGGCGTCTTTGTTTTCTGCTTTTTTTTTCTTCTTCTCAAAACCACTAAAATTCCAACACCAACAATATCACCATTATTAGGTAAAGCAAAGAGACACGGAATAGCTCGGCTCTAATGAGATATTGGATTCAACGTGCAGGTCACAGGGTAGACATGAAAGAAAACCAAGCTTTGTGATTCTCTTGGCTTCACCTCCTGCTCTATTTGTGACTGAATCTCTTTCATTAGGTAATGAAAATAAAAGTAATATCAGAACAATGGATGAATGTGAAGAGTCAGGATGTTTTAGTTTATATCGCAACCTATTTTAGGGTTAGGGTTAGGCTATTTGACAGAGCTTAGGGTATTTTTCAGCAGCATGCTAAACGCAGAAAGCAAAAAAACAGAAGTCTAATACATGCATTTCATTTTTTTCTATTATAACCTTAAGCAAGGGTTAGGTTTAAGACAGTAGATATTAAACAGATAAAGACAGATCTACTGTGTTTTTTTTTTTTTTAAATCCGTTTGTAGAAATATTCCCCTACCATGTTCTGTTCTGTAGCCCCCATAGGACTGCATGTTGGGAGAAGGAGTTTGCCTGAGGTGCATCATTTCTGACATGGTTTTCACTGAAAACACAAAGCAAACAAGAAGCTATTCATTTCATGCTAACAAATAAAATAAAACTCACACTCAAGAAAACAGAACTTACCATAAGGTGTCGGAGGAGAGATGGGAAAGGCCGGGGTGGGAGGAGTCATGTCACTACCAGCTTCGACCCCGCTGTCAACGTCAGGACCCTGCGCCCTGTAATCGGTACTGTCGGTCCTGTACAGCACAGGATGCTGGAACAAACACACGATGACAGACATGCATGAATGCAGCTGAGCACACTGAAAGGACTCTTAACCCTTCAACGGGCAAGTGACTATTTTTGGTCATTTCCACATTACAAGACAGTGACAGCAACAGTTACAGTGAGTCAACAATCTCAGGTCCAATGTGGTCTCCAGGGTCTGTAAGGTCCACCTGCGCATGAACAGTGAGTGGACCTGCTTTGTTAGGTACCAGGAAGTAATGGTACTAATGTAAGGAATGATGTTCAAAGGGTGGATGTGGATGTGGACAGGGGTCTGGATCAGCACACATGTAGGTCGAATGGACAGGTGTCTAACATGCAGCCCAGGGGCCAAATCCGGCCCGCTAAAGCAGGGGTGTCAAAGTCATTTTAGTTCAGGGACCACATTCAACTAAATTTGGTCTGAAGTGGGCAAGACCAAGGAAATAATAACATAATAATATATAAAAAATTCAACTCCATACTTTTCTTTATGTTTTAGAGCGAAAAATAGGAAAATTCAACAGTGAAAATGTTTACATCTACAAACTATCCACTCAAATCATGTGAATAATATGAACGAACTGAAAAACAAGTGTAATTTTAACAATATTATGCTTCAGTTTATCATTTCCTTGTGTTCATTATAATTTACAGACACAAATACACAAAACATTTAGTAACAGGAAGAATATTGTTAAAAATTACACTTACTTTTCTAGAGACGTTTCAGCTTCTTTATATTTATTCAGATTATTTATATTTACATTTTTTGGGAAATTATACTTTGTTTTAGTGTCAATATGTGAAAATATTTACATTTACAAACAGAAAATTTTGGAGTTGTGAGTATTTATAGATTATTATGATAGTATTTTACTGATCTGACCCACTTTAGATTGAATTGGACTGTATGTGGAACCTGAACTAAAATGATTGTTTATATCCTTAATATCTATTTTTGCATTTCACAAATTCATCCCAAGGGCCAGATTTGGCCCCCGGGCTGCATGTTTGACACCTGTGTGCTAAAGGGTTAAATCTGACCCCTGGAATGAATGTGCGAGATGCAAAAACTACACTGAAGATGTAAACAATAAAGGATGTTAAAATAACTTTTGGGTCAATTTAATCTAAAGTGGATCACACCAGTAAAATACTATCATGGTAACCTGTAACTAATGAAAACTGCAATTTTTTGTCTTTGTTTTAGTGTAAAAAAAAAAAGTAAAATTACACAAACATGTTTACATTTACAGACTAGCCTTTTACAAAAAAAAAAGTGAATAACCTGAAATCTCTTAAGCGAAGTATGTGGAATTTTAATAATATTCTGCCTGTTATTTACTGTTTTGTGTATCTGTAGATCCACTGTGATCTCCAAGTTGTGATTCACCTGTATGAATGATAAACTAAGTTGTGATATTGCTAACATTGCACTTATTTTACTTAAGAATTTTCAGGTTGTTCAAGTACAATTCGTAGATGAAAACATTTTCATTACCTCCGCCAAGGAGGTTAAGTTTTACAGTGCGTTTGTTTGTTTGTTACTATCCGACTTTGTTTGTTAGCAACATAACTCAAAAAGTTATGGACGGATTTTGATTAAATTTTCAGGGTATGTCCACT
>JAQQZY010000010.1:19484467-19507122 GCA_030068375.1 Ostorhinchus rueppellii | reverse complement strand
ATTCTTTATCATTGTGAGATAGGGCATGGTGGCACAGAGTTGCATGAGGTCATTCACCGCCATCTAGTGGAGGAAAGAACTAACACTACCTTAAAAAAAAAAAAAATACAAACACTACCTTAAAAAAAAAAATACTATCTTGGCAGAGGTCTGTGCTCTCCGTTATGGATATTTACGTTTTTTTACTCAAATGTTATTATCCTATTATTTATTTTACTGGTCTGGCCCACTTTATACCATCTTTGTCTGTATGTGGCCCCTGAACTAAAATGAGTTTGACACCCCTGGTCTAATGTTCTAATGTTCCAAAATACATGTTCCTAGCACCTTACATGTTTTTTTTTTGGTTTTTTTGTATATTTTTATATTTATTTAGAATTTTTTTTTTGCTACTTATGGGTAAAGAACCAAATATGGCAACTTCATTAACCTTGATTTTCTACATTTTGAAAAATTTCATTAAAGGAATAAAGCCTTATGTCCTTCAATAACACACAACAGTGGAAATTTTAAATTTCAGAGTATTTCTATGAGTGTCCTATAAAGGGTTAAACATTTGCTATTAATAAACAGATAAATACCTGAGACTGTGACACGCAGGGAGAGTATGTCCTCTGGCCTCTATAGGGGTCTGTCCCACCCCACCCTGAGCTACAGTATCCTGGGTGATCTGTGACATCACTTTCCTGGTGACTCAGACTCCGTGTGACACCCCCCCGTCCCTCGTTGGACTGGACAGCTGGATACACACAGGTAGATAACGGCAAACAGGTCACTAAATGTTAACAGGTTTACAAGCAGCACTGACGTCAAGAATGCGAGGCACAAAAACAACAGTGGAGTCCAGTCTAGTATGTGGTAAAGTAGCAAAACCTGTGGTCAAAGTACTGTTTCAAAGCTGGGCTGTGATGATAATGACATTTTAGTTTAGAATTAGTTGCCATGCAAGTGACTGTGATGTTCAGCAGGGTTGGAAATGACAATCGTTTCCATCTATGATCCCTTCAGTTTGTCAATGAAATGACAAAAATGGTGAAAAAGTGTTTCCCAAACTGCAGATGACATCTTCTTCGGTCCACAACTCACACATATTCAGTTTACAGACACAGATGAGGAAAGAAAACAAACACACAAAAAAAAAAAAAAAATCACACATAAGTCACAAGAATGAAAGAATAATGACATTTTCTCAAACTGATGATCAATTTCCAAAATAGTAAAGATGGTCCCATTATTGTTTCAGACCTGATGCAAACAAAATTGTGTTATTAAAAGACAAAACAGCATGTGAACAGTGATGAAATATGAGTTTTCCGTTTCATTCAGGTGTTTCTATCCAAACAGACTGTCACGATAGACAAGACAAGGTTAGCTCAAGAGTTTGTGATGAGGAAGTCATGTAATGCCTGTAACAGAACTTTTTTAATGTCAATTCACTCAAATGAAGAATAAGAGGAAGAGTTCAATAGATAATTAACAAAGGTCTTCTCTGATATTAATATGCATGTGATAGTTGATACTGCTACAGGATATTTTCATCCCTCCATTGTCTTTTACATAGACGCCTGTACACAAACAGTATGTGGATGACCTTGGGAGCCAGGGAAACCACTGTCATCACTACTCTTTGTCAGAATGTTGTGGTTCGTCCTGTTCATCCATTCATGTGAAGGGCCATGTTACACATTTTAACAGTATCCATCCCCAGAGGTGCTGCTGGCAGGAATGTTTTGAGAGGACAGCTGAGGAATGACGGGGGTCTGGCTGGTGGGCTCCAAGTTGCAGGGAGGAGGGGGTGCAATGTTGTGACTACTCTGAGGAGTAGTGCCACTCAGCACCAGGGTGTTAATTTGGGCCCTCCCAGAGTTGCTCCAGCCACTCAGCCCTGAAGAATGCTAATGGTGCAAAAGTGCTAATGCCAGGGATCATTACACACACTGTCTAAGGCAAATATGGATGACACACACAGTGTCATGCATACTTTGTGGTGTTTCATAGTGCCCGCTTAAGTTAATAGAGATGGAAGTAGTTCATTCTCGGCATCCTTCATGGAGGATTTGGTATGTGTTGACTGCCTTTTGTTAGTATGTTGGTTAAGAAGTGTGAGAAACACAGATACAGGTGAGGAGAGAGGATCAGAGGTTTGGTCACTGTCATGCAACGAGCAGCTCTCAATCACTTCAACGATTCACTTCAACAGAAGAGTGTTGTTTATGTAACCTAATGTAACCTCAGTGGGAGGGCTGAGCAATGAGATGAGACATGCATACTGGGAAATGGACGCTGTTAAATGTTTCCAGTTGAATGGATTTGCAATTGGAAACATTATTGGAACTTTAATTTAGCAAGTATTTAATTATATGATTAAAATGTGGTTATTATTTAATAATTGTTTGGGAGTTAATTATTGCTCAAATCCAATATATTCAACGCAACTTTGGAGTAGGGAAATGTCTGGATTTCTCATAAATGTGACTAAAAAAAAAAATCACTAAGGATTTGTTTTTTTGGTACATGTGATGATGTAAACCGACTAAAGACACAATAGAAATTCAACAAAGAAAAGAGTTTCTTTACAATAAGTAGTAAGTGTCACAAAGAAAAACAAGCTTTAAGTAATTAATAGTCCAAGAGCGGAATACTGAAATGTCCTGTTTAAAGGGTTACTACTGTATGTACTGTCACCCATAAAGTTGAAATAATGTTTTCAGATACATTCCACTTTTTACTCCTATTTATACACACCAGTAATTCATTTTGACCACGTACAACGATTACATACTGAGTCCCAGTTACACTTCATCTATGAAGAATAAGTCACATTATCAAAAGCATTTCATGAGAAGAGGTAAAAAATATGTTATTCCAACTTTATGGGTGACAATGTATGTCATTTCTACAGAAAATCAGGAGTTCTATTCATTCCCATATCTGTAACAAACCATGTGATGGAAGATTGTTTTCATAAATAGGAATCTTCCACTGGGCCACACTTTCTGTTTTATGACAAACTAATACTAATAATAACCTCATGAAACCTAATACATTAAGTAGTAATTTCTAATAATAAAAACAAAAGCTTTTTTTTTTTTTTACAAACATGGTGCACAACAGTAAGTGTTTATATTCTGATTGTTATTCTGACATTCACTTCTTATTGAAGCTGTGATGATATGACAAGTTCATCCTGCAGACCCTAGACATGGATGAATGGACATTATGTGTCACTTTTTTCCTCTCATTGGCTGCTGTGTATCATCTCCCTCTGTAGCCTCCCATATTAATCTCCAGTTTATTATTTTCTTCATATCCTTAATGCAGCTGAATTTAAAAAATGGGGAAAAAAAACTAAGCAACTTCTGGACATTTAGTGCAACTACAAAAAGTTACAAGATGGATGAGATGTCTTGTTTAATGTAATCTTGGTCAGTTGTATCTAGAATTCGTGAATTTCCCCGTTGTGGGATCAATAAAGTATCTATCTATCTATCTATCTATGAACATGACTATATTTCGGCGCTGCACTGACTACGAGCCATTAATGACATCAATGCAAACTGATTAAACTTGACTTTAAAAGCAGATGATGCACTACTTCCTGCAGCTCCTCTGCAAATGTGCAAATCTGTAGCCTTCAGCATTTGTTTCTTGGAATGACTGTGTAGCTGATATGCACAGACAGGCATGCCTTTGGAATCAAAAGGAAAAATCTGTGCCTCTGGGCTCACTTGTACTTCTCCTACAAACTCTTGGAAATTCCTCAGGCCTACCCCATATTGTGCCCCCCTGCAACCACACGAACATGTTGGAGTGTGATCCATGTACTGTTAACACGGAGGCAGCCTTCTGATTTTTTTGCTGCCTTTTTGGATTTCAGCCAAAGAAAAACTAAATCAGTGGACTCCTGTTGCAGCCATGCTTGTGCATCCTTGAACTTGTAGTGAACTTTCAAACTTTGTAAATGTAATATTACATGTAGAAAAAGGCCAACGCTAACAGTAATTTGTAAAGCAACAAAACAAAAACAAAAGTATCAACCTTGCAATGTCTCTGTTTTTTTTTTTTTTAAATCTATTGGAAGAAGTGGAGATGCATACGTTCTGTAAATTGTTTTTGATTCAGGATTTTAAAAGCGTAACCTTGGGTATAGTCTTTAGATCAGTTAAACATAAACCAAATGGATAAACTGAACACTGTAGACACAATATGAACCCATCATGTTGCATAACAGGAAATAAATGAGACATAGTAATAGTAGTGTAAAACTTTCCGTTGTATATACTGAGAGAAGTCTGGACAAAGGTAAGAGAGGTGACTAATATTAAAAGAAAATAAATGGTATGTGTTGTACATATATAAAACATGCCCTACGCCAAACAATAATTACCAAGTCTGTGGTAATACCTAAGGGACACGTAGGCTGTAGATATCTTTGTTCCTCCGTATACAATTTCTACAATCAAATACTGAGACTACAATGTTCAGTGATGTTGATGACAGCTGCTCTCCTTCTCTTCATGTACTGTGCTGTTTCCTAGTCACATAGCTGTACAGACAAGTCTGAACGGCCCTCTTTTCCTCAGAAACGTACTCCAAACATCTGAAAACCTGGCAACAACCCTGCTATTTCTGCCACTAAAACACGCTGGGTCAGGAGGGAGAAAAGGTGCTCTTTGTTGAGTTAACTCTTGTGTTGAAGGAGAAGAAAAACTGAAGCTTGGAGCTGCTGGAGAAGAACTACTCTGCTCTAAAAAATATATATTAGCATGTTAATTAAAGCCGTTTCATTACTTATATCGATGCCATGTTTACTTGAATTCGTCTAGCAAAACAACTTCTCTGGTTTCATAATGACTCTCACAGGATTCTCTTCACAACCACACTTCCAGACCACACCATCACCACCACACCCAGACTGTCTGACTATCTTACCTGTCTGCTGTGTGTTTTTCAGGGTTGCTTCGTTATTATCGTCAAATCTGAGATTGATGCCGTTGGAGCATTTGCCGACGGAGCCGTTCACATGTGTCCCATCGCCTCTCTTAATGGAGCTGCTGCGACTTGATACTGGCACAAATGTGGGGTCCAGGTCCATGATCAGCTGGTTGAGCTGGTCGATGGAGTTGTCAATGTCCATTGTCAGAGATTTGAACTCCTCATCCCTTTTGTTGTTGTTGTTATTGTTTATTGTTGCCTGTTCCTTGTGAGCTGCTGAGTTTCTTAGAGCATCCACGGTCATGTCCCTGGCTGGACCCTGTGGTTCACGAGGCAAGCCTGTGTTGGGTGAACTGCTCCCTTGCTTGTTTCCCGAATACCTCTCTGTATCATTTCCATCCTCAGGCATGTATGCAAACTTTTGTGCAGCAACCATCTGCTGCTGGCGAACCCAGGACTGTGTGGAATAGCTTCCTTGTCTATAGACATGCTGCTTGGTCATGGGAGCACCACTGGGGTTAGAAGAAGCCACAGAGTTGCTCCGGGAACCTAGACAGCCCCTTCTAGTCTCAGTATATGGCCTGTCATACTCCTCTATGGAAAGAGGTGCAGGATGGTGGAGGTGCTGCTGATTTTGATTTTGTTGCTCCTCTCCACCAGGACTACCAAATCCATCTGAAAGTAGCGAGTTCTGGCTGCTCTTGTGGCAAGACGATGACAAAGTGCCTAAGCTGTCCACACTGTGCAAATCATGACCTGTAATGACCTCATCATCAAGGATGTCTGTTTCTCTCTCTCGAGGTCGGGGGTCTCCGTTGATGTGCACCTGTGCTGGGACTATCTGCTGGGTGCCCGCTCTAGGGCCTTGGTCATCCATCTCCTCCAAAGAGGGGTCCTCAACACCAAAGCCACTTAGCAGGCGCTTCAGCTGAACCTTTTCCTGCTGACTGGGACCCTGGTTGGGCCTGATGGTGCCAGTGGTGGTCGGAGTGGGTCTGTCCGCCCACAGAGAGGTGCTTGACAGTCCTGAGTCACTGCTGACAGAAAGGGCGTGGTCACTGTGGTCAGGGCTGGAGGTGGCGGAGGTCGTGCGGGCCCCCCGACCCAGCGTGGCCTCTCCTCCGTTGGGGCTCCTCTTGTTTGGCCCTTTGTCCTGGGTTAGACCTTGCGAGCGAGGGGCTGCAAAGAGAGAAGATGCAGCGCTTCATACACTCAGCTGGTATTGGCACACGTACACACAGAGACACACTAACTGCAGAAGCACATGGACACAAACACAAAATGGCACAAAACAAAACTTTACTAACATGCACGGTCATGACATCCCACAAACTCTATCATCCACAATCTGTTATTGACAAACCATGACATGTATGTACAATCACACCTCAACCGACAAAGACAGCATTCCAGACATAAGAACAAACATTTCACACAAGACTTCAAATGAATTAATTCATTGACAAACAAAACAAGTTAATCATATTACACAACTGAGATGATTATAACATATTAGATGTGACACAATTAAAATTCCTTTTCATCCAGGCTTATTTGAGGCAAAGATATTCAAGTCAAGTTGCTGCAACAGTTTCTTATCAGGCTTGTGTACTTTATACAGCAGACAAAGGTTTTTCTCAAGATCAGGTTATATAAGAGATGAGGACTTTTCTGTATTTTGCTACAAGGTCTGACTGTGAATCTTCAGAGTCTGACCCCTGCATTCCTCACCCTGCTGTGATTAAGCCACCCTACTCCATCTCGCCTGCCCCTTGACCCCCAGCATATGTCCAAACAATCTCCTTAATCCTCAGAAGTAAAAAAAAAAAAAAAAGAAAAATCAGAGGTCAGTCATGTTGCAAGCCTGAGTCAAATCCATCACAAGAATAGAAATCAACTTCAGCCATGTGAGACTTACGCGAAATGAGGAGCTTGAGGAGAATTCCAAGAGCATGCGAACAACGCAAGTAAAACTGCTGTTTCACTGTCACTCTCCCTTGGCTTCAACAAAAGAAAGCTGGAACATGACTCTTACACTTCTCCCTCAATCTACTGCCTTAAGTACTTGCCTTTCAGTCAAGCTATGACCGGAGGATCTGAATACCAGACACGCATGATAAAAGCTCCCCCTCTTCCTCTTCTACCTCCACCTCCTCTTTTCCAAAAGCTTCTGTATGACTTGCCCCCTGTTCAAACAGAAACACACCGGGGAAACTTGCATCTGGCCTCAGCTCAGGCCTCCATGCAGGTCAGTTCCGCTGGGAGTTTTACAACAAATCCCTCTCACAACATTCCTTGTGGCAAGGTGCAAACAGGTTTTAAGACAGATATTTCCCCTTCTTTGCATATTGTCAGTTTTTTTCTTTCTCTCTATCGTCCTCCGTCTTTTTTTTATGTTTTCCCTCCCCCTTATGGCCACCCATCTGTGTCCAGGAGAGAAAAAAAAATCCAGAGCTCTTACCTCCATTGCCTCTGCCAGGTAAGCAGTCGGGACAACTGCCATCTCAAAGAAAATAGGAGTTGCAGAAAAGAAGGGGCAGTGCAGACGCACATGAGGATACATGGTGTTTAAGCAGCAGATAATGGTCAGGGTCATATCAAGAGTTGGAATAAGTTGGCCCTGCTTTCTTACTCTGTTGAGAAGGTGAGAGTGTTTGCTCTCCACACAAGGGGGGGACCTTGAGATTTCCAAATAAGGACAGAGGAATGTAAACAAGTGGGGTGGAGCTTAGCAGTAGGGGCGGGCCAGAGGAGGCAGTAACCCGACCTCTTACCCTGAATCAGGGGACTACCCCACTAGGGATAGGAGAAGGAGGAGGAAAAAAAATGAGAGAAAGAGAGAAAGAAAGAAAGAGGGCGGACCAGAGAGGATCAGAGAATGAAAACAACATTCCTGCAGCTCCAGACTTTTTCACTCTGTAAGAAGACACTTTTTAATTAAAGCAATCTTTGCCTTCTACTCTGAGCTCTGGGTAATTCTTCATGAACAGTGGCAGCCAAGCTGTTTTTTTTTTTTTTCTCACCCGCGTGTTGTAAAATTACACGCCTGCCATCCTCGTGTACAATATCGGCAACAAAACAGATGTGCCCTATGCTCGATTATGGGGTTCAACAATTGTTTTACCTATCACTATCACACAGACGTGAACAAACCCATGAATGGTTAACCAAGTATGTCCTTAGTTAGTGAACTTGAGAAAAGCAGTCAAACCATTTTTATCTAGCATTCATCATGGCGGTGGTTGTGGTGCAGTCAGTCCCTGAATAATCTACCAATTACAGTGCACAGAGCGGCAAAACCAGAGCTGTTTCTCAAACTGCTCTTATATCACAGGAGGAGGTCTGGATGTGTACAGCTATGCAATTATCCAGCCCTTTCCATTCCTTCTCAGTTACTACCATCCAGCGTAATGATGATCTTCCTCTTTCTCTTCTATGCCAGCTTCTGCAAGTGCTCCAGACATGTGGCAGAGATATAATGTGGAGTACATTTGCATTAGACTATGCTCAGGTATAATGTGGCAAAAACAAACTTCTGTACTAAATGTTTAAATGCACGGACATTTGCACTTTTCATTTGACTGACTTTTTTTTTTTTTTTTTTAACCATTTTTACAGTTATTTTCAACAAGAATTGACTGGTTTTATTACATCTGCCAAGGAGGTTATGTTTTCATCGGCGTTGGTTTGTTTGTCTGTTAGCAAGATAACTCTAAAAGTTATGGACGGATTTTCATGAAATTTTCAGATTGTCAGAAATGGGGTATCCTACAGATTTTGGTGGTGATCCATAGATTCAGTGCCATCTAGTGGATGAAAGTACAAACACTGCCTTGGCGGAGGTATGCGCTCTCCGAGTGCTTCTCTAGTTTAGTTTAATTATATGGGAATGTTTGAGCCTTAAGGGTGGTATTCCCTGTAAAATATTTTCATTCATCTTCTATACCCGCTTTATCCTCACTAGGGTCACGAGGGTCGCATGGAGCCTATCCCTGCTACTTAGGGCGAAGGCGGGGTACACCCTGGACAAGTCGCCAGTTCATCACAGGGCTGACATATAGAGACAAACAATCACTCTCACATTCACACCTATGGGCAAAATATTGTATATTGTAAAATATTTTCTCATCTTGAATTGCACGACTGCTGCTTGGCAAGATTCCCATATACAGTATGTACTGTCACATATCAACTGACCCACTGGTAACAATAATTTTTTTTTTTTATTTCTCAGTGTAACTTGTTGGCATACATTAAAATCATGTCCAAGAAATATATACAGTATTTTTCCCTGGCTGCTTTTATAGTATGGATTTGACCCTTGGAGCCCACTGTTTAGATATTTCAATTTTGGGTCCATAAGGTATGATATATTTCCTTCCAGTGGGATTCTTACAAAATTGATACATTGGAAACAAAGCTATTACGAAAAAAAATATTTTTTCAATGTTGAATGAAATGATTTATGATTTTAATTGATTGTTTTCTTCTTGTATAAACCTATTAGCCATATATGACTGAAGAAACACCTTCACAAGAAGCAAACAGACTGCATTTGGAAATTTTGTTGCACAGAAAAAGTCTCCAGAGGAGTAATCTCGAGTTTGTGATTGAGGCGTTTTTCGTGATCAGCAAAACCTTGACTAATTGGAGTAATTTGATATATTGTCCAGTCCTAAACAGCACTGACCATCATGTACATTATTTCACTTTTCCTTAGTCATCTCCAATTTCATTCCAATGTGAACTGTTAAAGGAAATATTGAAATCTTTATTCTACTCTGAAATGCCCAGTAATAACACTTTACTTTTCTTAGTTAAATTTCAGTGCTGCAAGCTCTACAAACGATGTTCTGTTTGTCTGGAAAATATTAAGGTGCCAGCAAAAATGTCCAAAATGTATCTAAAATCTTGTATAATACAAGTTGCAGTGAATATAAAACGTCAAAGTAATCATTTCATTCAGTTAGTTCAATGAGAGAAAACAGTCTTCAGTGTAGCCATCTACATCAAATGTAATTAAATTCCAAATGATCAACAATGATTCACTGAGCTCTCCTTTTAATATGCACAATGAGCCTATTAATTTCTGCAGACAGTTGTTGGTTAATCTAAACAAACACAGAGACCGCATTGGTAATAAACTCAAACATGCAGTGTGTCTGGAAAAAAAAACTATCTTAGAACTCAGTTCTTACTTCACACATGGGGATAAACACACACTCTTAGTGGTGACTGAAGAAAAGCTATTGAAGTAAATGAGGTTTTCTTTTCACAACTTTAGCACTACAGTGGTAAACGTTTTTTAGACTTTCTCCTCTTGACCAGCCCATGAGTGACAGCTTTTTGGAGAATAACTCAGACCTGCCAGAGGACTGTTAAGTAGATGTAGAATTTCAACAAAGCTCCCAGTCTTCCCTCTCAGATGTAGTGTTTACATGAGAACACAAAGCTGTAAATATCCCACATGAATGCTTTAGAATCAAGGCAAGAGGAGAAATTGCTTCTTTATTGATGTCTATGCGTCGCTTTGATGAATTGTTAAATATGAGTGTCTGCCTTTTTATTGCATTCCCAGAGTTGGTGCATAAAATTTTACATGGACGTGCTAAGGCAATTATAAATAAAAAGCTAAAAAGGCAGCTCATTTTCATCATTTGAACTTAACTTGTAAAAACACTCAATGAATACTGGGAAAGGGTGGATCTGTGTTTTAATGCCACCACCACGTTGCACTATTCTGGGAGGTTGTTGTGAATTCTGTGGTTGAGTGGAGAGCAACAACCACAGCGAGGACGGGACGCCCCGACAGGGTGGCTCTGAGTGTGAGTCTGGGTGTGCAGCCCAGTGAGAGTGTATATATATATATATATATATATGTGTGTGTGTGTGTGTGTGCATGTGTGGGATGGTTAAAGCATGCCTTTTCATTTTATGAAACAACAAAATAGACATCTCTTGAGAACTAAATACTCGTCTTCTGAGCCCAGCATTCCCTACATTCAACACTCCTCCCTATCCTTTAGACAGAAACAACACTGCTTGTCACACACTTCCTACTGCAACCCAATACGTTTCTTTTTAGCTTCCCTTTCCCTTCCATGCCATAATAAAGATCTTGTTTCCACAGAGCCTGCTATGGTTTGAAGCCCCACTCATGAGTAATAACTCCACTTACCAACCACTGCAACATAAACCAAACCACTGGTGACTGTGTATGTATGTTACTGCAATCACTCTCCAGTCCCTCCTCTTACTGAGCACTGGACTTGTTACACTGCGTTAGTTTTCAGAGCAAAAAACAGAGTTTGTGTGTGTATTTGTTTATGTGTATGTGAAACCAATATATAATACAGGGAGAATGGAACAGAAATTTGTGGTAAACTGAATTTGATGCCTTAATAACACCCTATGAATGCTTCTTCCATTCTTTAACAGCTTCTTATATTTCTCAGATAGCGTGTGATTCATTTGGTAGACTTTGGCATTGTTAAGGATTATGAGTCATGTTGTGACTAATGTAGCCTGGAAACAGTACCTTCACCATCACAGATGTTTTGGTAGGAGTCCCAGCGGGTTAGAGAATCTGCTGTGTTGTAGTCCACAATAACATCTGCCCCATTTTGCCACCTGTCGGCACCTAGACCCAAAGATAACATTATTGTAGATACTGTATCTGCGTACACAGGGAATACACACAACACTGTAGATCCTTCTGTTGTTGTAACTCCTGAAAGGTGAATATTTAGAGTAGCTATATTAAGACTAGGTAAGAAAGTGAAATTACTATCAGTTGGACAACACTTCAGAGTCTCTTTGACTGTGTTTTTAATCAATAAGTTGTAATATAACCAAGTGACACTCATGTGTAAAGGTTTGAAGGTGCTTTGAAGATATCATGAGGCATTAACAACAAAAGAGTCCAAAGAAGTATTTTATTGAATGTTAAATATAGAAGTTGTTGATTGAAATCTTATCTATGTGACAATGGTTGAGGGTAACTATGCCTCATAAATTGACATTTTGTTTGCAATGGTCAAAACAAGACCATCTAATTAAATCTGTGTGATCTAGGAAGACATACTTGCAGAATGCTACTGGAATTAATACTATTTTTACATTTTAGAAACATGTCTTTTAGACCCACAAAATTTTTATAAAGCACACATGCACCACCATGCAAATAGTTTTGCTCCAGTTGGGCTCTGAGGAGGTGCATGCTGTGCTTCTTTACCCCTCTGTCAGCACACACTTCACACTACATTTCCCCTCTGCAGCATTCCACATCCCCTCTCACCAGGGTGCAGAGGGGGAGGGACAGAGTGCGGGACAGCACGAAGGGCAAGGGCAAAATGGAGAGAGCACTGCTTTTTGAACTAAAACCTGCAGCAATTTTTTAAATCTGAGTAAATCTACCTGGGATCTTCTCTGGTCCCTCGGAGAACACCAGCTCCACTTTACCGTAATCTGGAAATCTGGGATCTGGAATTTCAGCACAGAGGAATGTCACAAATGTGGCCGTTCATAATGAAAAAGATGAACGGTGCTGACTGCAACTCCTTGGTACACGTAACATGTTTGGGAGAACAAGATTGTTGGTCTCAGAGTGCCAAAAGTAAATTAGGTCCAGACAGAGCCCTGAAAATGCAGCGATGAGTCGGGCAGTGACTGTAAACTGGAAACTTGTCTGTTGTCTGGGTTTTTTTGGGTCTACCTTTGTTAGCTGTCTCCATGTCCTCTTTTTCAAACATCAGGTTGTAGCCTTGTACTGCTCCTGTGTGGAACTGCAGCCGGAAAATCACCTCACGATCGGAGGTAATTTCACTTTTGTGATAACATTTAATCTACAAAACAAAAAATAATATGGTTACTACTTGAAAAAATTACTTCAGTGAGTACTTGTCATGTCAGGAAGTCACAGTAGGTATTTTGTGAGATTCCCTACCATGATGTCTCCTTTAAGAAGCTGTGCAGGCTCTAAGGTGATGCATACACGGTCTCTGTGGCCTGGACCGATGTGACTGAGATAAACACCAAACAGAGCAAGTCAATAACAACAGCAAACCAAAATTTAGTAGTAATCATAGATAGCTAGAGAAAGAGTAACTGAGCATAAGACTAAGTTTAACAGTAAAGGACTTTGATGCGGCCCTGCTTTCTTTGAAGTGAACAGTAATGTTTAACTGTCCACACCACATGTGTAAGCTACTTACTAGACTCCAGACGAATACACTGCCTGCATTCCCTGGTAGACCTTGATGTACGGTCGACACACTGTGAAATAAGACATAACTTTCAATAATTGTTACACTGTTAATATGACACAAAGTAGCTTTGCATGCATGATATTCATGAGTAGCCTCTTCGAGAATTTTGCTCACAGTGAGCGTCATAAGCCGTTGTTGTGAGAAAAGGGATTCTCACCACAACATGACGAAGACCTTTGTTGTTCCAGTGAAATTAGAGAAAACAGTAATTTATATGGGAACATGGGTGGGAGTTCCCAAAGATTTTTCTGGGAACCCACAAAGAAGTCTTCAGTTCTGTTTATGTAAGTGGCTCTATCTGTCAGGGCATGTGTGTTGGAAAAAGAAAGAAAGATATATAGTACAGATAAGTCCTCTTCTTGTTTACTGGTCTGTCTATGTTGTGGTTGTGTGCTTTTTCTACTGTGGCAGTGACGATGTTTTCACTGGGAGCTGTGGCTATGCAGTGTACAGTGGTAAATAGTACAAGTATAACCTCCAGTGGCATCAAAGTTCGGTATCCCATGCAGAATGATGCAGTGCAGGAACAAAGGGGAGGCGTTGATCTTCATTGATCCACTGAGAAGACTGTTGAGTATCCAAACATACCTAAGACAAAAGAACAGAGATTGAGATAAATAAAAACAATACTTGGTGAAGTATTGGATCAGAACAGTGTCTGTGGTACCAAGCATCTACAAGCTGTCAGAGTCATGTTTTTGTTTGATACAGAATGCACAGCAATGAGTGAGTATTTCATTTGGTTCTAAGATGATATTACAAAATGACATAATATTCCTCATCATTGATGCAGAAACTTTTGCAGACTTTGGTGAGCTCATCCTTCCATATATTTTTGAGATAAACTTAGAACATGTCTACTTGGAGAGATTTTAAGAAAAACAAATCAGACAAACTCATTTTGCCACAGAGCCATTAGTGTGACTGATGATGATGATGATTCAGTGACACACATTTTAGATTACTCATGTCACCATGGGATCTCATTCTTTTTACCAACAATAACTTGCTTGTCAATGAAAAATAGACAAATATCACCAGGATATTCACTGTTTTGTTTTGAATAGGGCTAGACCACACATGAGTGTTTGGACGGTGACTAAGGTGAAAAAAGGCTCCAGTTCAACAACACATACGTAGACGGACCAGTGCTACTATACAGAAGGGTGTGCTTATGTTTTGGGTCTTACCGTTTCTGCGAGGGTGTCATCAGAGCTGAGACCTTATCATCGTAGTATTTCCTCATCGCGAAACGGTCCAATGCCTGATCAGCACTTTAAGGGAGACAGAGAGATACATTAAACACTTGAGGTAATTATGACTCATGAGAGAGATTATACTGTGCTACTGTATAATGTAGTGGCATTAACCCCATCTTACATTAGGACAACGTAGACACACATGCGTAGTGGGCAAGAGTGAAAGTAACCGGAGGGACAAAGGAATCCAGCAGAGAGGAAGAGAATGCCAGCTTTAAGCAAACACAGAGGGGGAGAGGGGGACAGAGAGAGGCCAGAGTGTGTGCACAGCTTTGCTATTCAGACAACCCTAAAACCAACAGGCGCTGGAGCCTTTTCACCATAGCTCTGTTTCTCTCTCGTCGCACTCTTCCCTCTGCTTCCCCCCTGAATCTCTTCCATTGTAAGTCAGCCTCATTGTTTTCCTATCTCTTCCTCTACCTCTTTTCGCCCCGGTCTTTCACATTCACCTTACCGACCCCATCACCCTCAGTGGGACACAAACACCGAGGGAAGTGGAATGGGTCAATGCCACAATGATGGCTGTGTGCAGAAGAGATCTACAGAGTGGCATAACACTAGCCGTTTCTCCAAATGTTTGCCACATTTCTTGACTTTACGGCTTAGTAAAGCAGCAACCATGTTGAATTTGTTTGACTGACAATGGTTGAACAATTAGATTTTCTAATCTTTCTCAAAGATGAATAGATTTCAGGAATTTGACACTGTGGCCAGAAGCTATTACAGTAAGTAACATGTTTTCAAGTTGATTCATGAAACTCAATATGCAGTGATTCATGGCTTAAAATGTGGTTTTCCTCTGAATTTGAAAGACGTGGCTTTCTTTGACTCATTTTCTGAATCACCTTGACCCTAAATTAAAAGATGTAAATAAATCAACTGTGGTTACACAATGACATTGCTTGTGGTCTACTAAATGACTCTTCAAGAAGTGTTGCGGGTTGCTGTTGATATTGTTTGGTGCTGACAGTGACTCACCACACTCATCTGCTATGATAAGTCTCGACTTCATTACAAACAACACCATTTACAGTAACAGGATGTTGAAATATGACACACAGAAGTGGTTACCTGGCTGACACGTCGGTGAAATGCACAAATGATGAAATGACAACACCAATTCGACCCTTGCCACCCTAAAGACACAAAAAACAACAGGATCTGATTCATTTCACATGCAACACTCTCAGAGTTTTTGTTAATGTAAACCCTACAATTGAGATGATTCAGAATAACATGGTTAAGATGCTCACCCTACAGTGTATAACCACCACATGTAGTGGGTCAGCATTGAGCCAACTCTCCATGGCTTTACAGATTGTACAGATCTTATCCAGTGGAGGAGCGTGTAGATCTGGCCAACCTGTATCAAGGGTCTGCAAACACATCATGATCTGTGGAGAGTCTCTCTATAGTATATAACTTAACATATATGCTTTTACATTACAAGAATGACAGATTTTAGACAGATTCATTGCTTTACTTGCTATAATTGTGCATTATTTGATATACTTTAATTACATTACTGATTAGAAGATGGTAGCAGTCACCTAAACTTACCTTTGGATTCATTTTGGATAGATCACTTCTTTTTTCTGAAAGGTTGATGATCTAAAATAAAACATACAACAAGACTAATGATTATACTTTGTCTCTGAAATTGTACGCATCTGTTGTAACACTTCTGCTTAAGATTAGCCCGAGTAAAAAGATGAGCTCAGCAACAAGATCAATACCTTGTCAAATCCCCTGAAAGCCCATCAGCCCTGACATCAATACTTTCTTGCCCTTTGACACTTTGCTAGAGCACACTGCAAGTCAAGACAGTGAGCAACACATAGACAAGCACTGACCAGGTAATTATCTGCATGCTTGGATTTGAGCATTCGTGTGACATCCTTGAGGTTATGGGAGTAGATCTCCTCTGAGCATCCCCGTGGGAAGGACACAGCGATGATACGTTCTGTGATATACGTCAGGTCAAGTTCATAGCCCTCCTCCATCTTGAATCTGGGTCCTTTCTGTTAAAAACAAAGCATATTCATGTGGCTCAGGTCGCTTTGTTACCTCACACTATTTCACACTTAAAGCAGGTGACTCAGTCAAGTCAATATTTGCTGGTCAAAGTCCTCAGCTTTAGTCACTGTGTCCAAGTTTTCGGCAGATATCTTTACAGAATATCTTAAAAGAACACAGGGTTTCTTTGCACAGACACAAAAACTGTACCGATTGAAATCAAGTAATACATCAACTGCTATTGAACATTTAGAGACAATTAGCACTTTTTGCAGACGCATACAACGCTGTGGAATCAAACTACTGAACACCATCAATCCAGTTACCACAGTAAGAGCAACAGTGAAAAAAAACTTTCAAAGAATTCCGGTTCAAACCAGTAGCTGTAAATCCCAGAGTGTTGGCATGGCCCTGTGACCTCATGGCCATGAACTTCCTGCAGTGGTGGTCTGGAAAGAGCTTGTCTCTCCCCCTGCCACAACACCACACCCACAGGCACATCCCTTATATTCCCTTATCTAGTCATCTCTGTATGGCCTCCATGCCGCTAAGCAGCGCTTATAAACTACAGAGCAGCAAACTACGGCCCGCTGGCAACAGTACAGCTGTAATTAGAAGTCAATTAACAAAAAGGGATTCACAGTATACATTTTCTAGTTCCAGCCTCTGTGCTTCTTGGTTTTTCTGTTGCATTCTATGTGATTGTGAATTAAATGGATTTTGGACTGCTTTTGCAAAAGTACTTATCATTGAGGTCACTGACATACAGTATAAGCTCAGCCTTCTAATGTTTCCCTTTCCTTGATTAAAAATGGTGGACAATGAAAACACAATGGGGAAAATAATGCAATAAGTGTTCACATGTTGAAAGTGTGGTATGCTGCATCATATTTATGTGTGGCACAACAGAATAAATTAATTGTGGTTGATTAATCACTGACATTTCACAAAATCCAAACAAACACAGACACACAAACAGAAACACATTCCAAATGCTGTAAAAGATATCATCATCCTCCTTGAATGACCCCGATTGTTTGTTGTGATTAAATGATCCACAGTAAAGAATGTGTCCGTCAATTAAGTCTAAAATGACTGCAGGCTACGAGCCCAACACTTTGAAGGGGGCCAGAGTGGGAGCCATAAAGCGGGAACAGTGTAGCCACAGCTTAAATCAACCCTTAGAGTGGAATGAAAGAGGCCATGTGTATGAAGAGGTCATCACTCGGGGAGACAGCGTTGTGTGTGTGTCTATGTGTGTGCTGGCAGAGGTGGGTGCGTGGGGTGAGGTCCTCAGGGTCTGTTGGAACAAATGGTGAGGTTAGTCTATTCCCCCTGAGACACCAAGGAAAACTGTTGACTAATGGGAAATTAATGAACAGGTCAGCCATTACTTCGGTTCTGTGTATCCCCAGGCCAGAGGCATGGGAGGGAGACTTAGGGATGTTTTTGAAGTGTCAAAGTACTACGCCAACTAGATATTGGAAGGGTGTGAACCCAACACTTAACCTTTATGTGACCCAGAGGTGTGAATGAATGTTACTGATTCAAGAGGCGGCTTCTAAGAGATACAAATGACTGAAATGTGTGCATCTGAATTTCTTGAAACAGCTAAACAGAAAGCAATAACAACAAAAATAGCTCAAAAATGATAACAAAAACAAACAAACAAACAAAAAAAATCAGTTATTACAGACCTGCAGCGTCCCTTTCTTACACGGACCTCTCACTTCTCCCACTCATCAACCTGAGTGACTTGTCTCAGCATGCACTAAAGATAATTGGTCTTTAATTTGCACTGACTGCTTTTGTTCCTGGTTTGAGGCACCGCATTAGCTCACAAAGGCAGAATAAGCAGTGCCACGGAACTCAAATCCTGAGCCCACCCATGGCACTGTGAGAGCGAGGCTGGCAGTGGAGTGGGTAGGTAGGCTGATTGGAGAAAATGGGTTGCCAGGTCTACTGTGTGAACAAGCCGCAACAGGTTCACTAAGGTCAGGATGTTGGGGGATTAGGGTGTGTCTGGATCCCCCAGCTCCTACCCCTGCAGGTAAGAGCTTGACTAGGCTGCGTGGTTGCTGTCAGCCACGTTCACACATGCATGACCATCACTTGAAATTGGCTCTGAATGCCTTTCTTACAATTGCCCTGAATAGCAATGAAAATAAATTAATTAAGCATTCCAGTTGTAAATGCAGGGAAGGTAAAATCAAGAGTCACAGTAGACTTTTTGGATGCTGCTTGTTTCTGTTTCAGGAACCACACCCTTCACCTGGCCCACACTGTATGGAATCTTCCATTATGCATGAGCAGGTGAGGCGCAAGATGAAAGAAGATGGCATCACGTGATAGAGCATATACAGTATTGTTAGCAAGACTGACTGCAAATTCTCAACAGGGCTAGAGTGAGTCTGCAGCAAAGGGTTAAATTTGTGGCCTAATCATGTCAATGGTGACCTCATGCTTGTTTTCATTTTTTGAGTCCATTGTGGTGACAGCAGTTGGCAAAACCATGCATACTTGTCTTTCACAAATAACATGATTCTCCCAAGTCTAGAGTTGCACCAAAGCAACCAAATCCATTTATGTGAAAGCTTGTTTGTAAGTGAGTCGGCTGGTTGCTACATGTCTACGGGCTCCCAGACTGTATTTTCCATTAGTGAGTCCAGTGTGGTCATCATCACAGTGATTGCTTTTACATATCTGTATAAACCAGTGGAACAGGAAATATAGTACACAAAAAGGATCTTGGGTTAATGACCAAAACGGAAAAGCTTGATAACCACCAACATGTAGCCATGAGATAGCAGAAAATGGGAATACAAATACTGATACACTACAATACTAAATACTGGGAACAGTTTGTGTCACCAACTACTGCATCTCACAACCCAAAATATTGCCATTTTCAGTAATCTAAAGCAGAAAAAGCAGTATATTCTTATACTAGACAAGATGCAACAACCAAACACTAGTGAAGTTTACAAGACTTGTGTATTTAAATACACCAACTTCTATCAATGAATTGATATACAACTACATTTCTTGCAATTAGTATGCATATATTAAGTAAAACAAGCCATGAGCATTGTGCTTGTACACATGTGAAAGCAATCAAAAGACCCCTTCCCCCATTCACACTCAAAAAATTACAACTAAATTGCTCGTGTTGGCTGGAGCTTTCATTTCATGAATGACATGCTGTGGCAACATCAGTTCTGTGACAACTTGAATATTTTTATAGGTCCATTAAACTGAAATTATGTGCATAAAATGAAAATAGGTATACTGATATTCATCACAGTAGAATTTTTATTTTTTTCCCCCCCAAAATAGCATCAAGCCCTTCATTACATCTCAACATAAACTATATCTGGTACAAACAGCACTGCTGTTAAAGTTATGATTATAGCTTGAAATCACTGTGGAAGGATAAAGCTCACCAGACCTAGCGTGTACTAACTTGAGTTTTGTGTGTATGGAAAAAGCTATACAATACTGTATCAACCGTCTGTTTTGGAGTCTCTGAATAGATTAATGATCGTCTAGGTTGTTTGTCTGCAAAGCCATGTAAAGCCTAAAGTACCATAAATGGTCCAGGAAGTTTGGCTGCTTTGTGGGGGACGTCAAAACTGAAATGTAAACTGCAAAAGGAATTTAGCGCTCACATCTAATAGTCATCTAATAGCCTTGATACTATCAGTTTTGGTGTTCCAAATCACTTTGTATTCATTCCTGGCATGAGTTCATGCCTCATACTGCGGGATAACATGTTCACAGTGACATAACACTCTTGGTCGATGGGCCTGAAAAGGGACAAGGCCACAGTTTGTTCTGGCCTTTTCCTGTCAGGGGCTCTATATGTTTACGCTGTGGCTTTAACACCCATTCACTACAGAAGACCCGAAATAAACAAAGCCATGAAATCCATTGAGAGAAAAAAAAAAAAAAAAAAAAAAAAACACAGAAGAGGGGAGCGGGTATTTTTAGTAGGTTTATTTAGTAACCCTGGTACTCTACAATGTGTTTGTCTCACATTTTAATGAGCTATTTGGACGGGAATAAAATTTGACAGCCTGGGCTCTGAGCAAATCTGTGTACTCTTATGGCTCCTAAAGTCTAATTACCATTTTCTATCACAGGGTCATAGTGGAATGCGTTCCAAAATGGATTATGTTCCCATTCTCACTGTCATTCTCCCCATCTTTCTTTCTCCCTCCCCTCTTTCTTACCATACTCCTTTCTTTATTGCTTTCATTCTGCTTCCTTCTCCATGTCTCCTTCTCTGGTTAATGGCTTACACATGTCAGCCAAGTGCCCATGGCAGCACTGTGACAAAGTCAAATGTCCCTTGCTCCTCCTCTTTGGGTTATATCAGAATATTGTGCTTATAGTACACAACCCCAACCCACCTGTCCAAACCACATATCAGGATCCTAATTCATGTGTTGCTCCACCTTCCCTTAATTTCTGTCTGCTATCAGTGACACGTTGGTTTTCTGCCTTTTCTCAGACACACACACTTCTTCTGCCTTTAGGGCTGATATTGTTCTGACCTCAAAATAGAACCATCAACAAACGCTGTAATTGCCAGTTCAAAAATGTTTCTCCTATCTTGCTGGGCTTGTTATTACGACTAATCCTGAAAGACTCTGGCCTACAAAAATATTCTGAAGAACCTGCATGGTTTATGTTGCTTGAAAAGAAAAGCTGCAGGAGGGTGTAAATGCAGGTGTCTGTGTCTGATTTCATGCTCTGAGCAGGGAAAGAAAGGGAGGGACTGATATCCAGGTGAAGAAGACTGTGATGTAAGGACACTTGTACATGTCATCAACAATGGCTGCCTGAGAAACATAGCCCCAAGGCCAGAAATACCACGCAGCAGCTGCAGCTTAAAGAAAACAGCCACATTCTATCATTTAGTCTGTCTCCATCGTTTATCCACTAGTGGAAGAGAACAAACAACCAACAAGGGACAAAACAAGCCTGTTGCTTTTGGAGCTTTATAGACTACAGGGTACAAGTCTTCCAGGAGAATGGCCCCATATGTTTCACATTATAAAAGGTCTCCAGTACACCATAGCCCACAAAAGCAAGGAACCCCAAATTATAGCCACAGCAAAACACAATTCATTGAGGAAGGCATTTAAATGCTAAAAAAAAAAAACCTTACAGAGGTCAGGATGAGCTATAGGGAGTTCAACAGCTTTCAATAATACTCAACATTCAACAGGAGGGAAAAAAGTCACTAAACCAGTGCTTACTCACTTTGAATGAGTCTCTTCTCTGTGTTCAGAGCTGGAGGACACACACATGCAGTGATCCACACACACACCCCTGGGTTAAGTAGGACTCTGAGCCAAGGTAAATACAGAGAGCAGTGCCCTGTTATGCACTTTGAATAAATGAGTATGAAATGTGACTGAGCAAAAGGCTAAAGAGACAGGGGGAAAAACCCTAGGAAGGTATTCCAGTCTGGGTAACTTTAATCCTGCTTTTTACATCCTGATTTTAAAACCCTATTGCTAATGATTGACCGTGGAAAAGATCAGAGCCAGTTCCTTACCTTTACAAAGTGAAAGCGAGTACTTTGATTCTTTTTTTTCCTCCCCTCCTCTGGTTCCCTTTGTCAGGAGAGCTGCAGAAAGAGAAAGAGCGGAGCAAAGTCCTGAGTCAAAGAGCCCTCAGCCCGTCATACTGGCTTAGAGCAGACTGAGAGGCTCATTTTCGTCTGCTGGAATTTGCTCTCAGGCTGATCACAGGCGCTTCTGTGGACTCAGGCTCACTTTGTCCCAGCTGGACCCGGTGGCCAACTCGGTCCTTCCACTGGCGCGCGCGCACACACACACACAAAAATGGAAGCCCTTCGCTCGGTTCCTGAAGCTGCTGCCGCCGCGGCTCTTGTACGTAAACTGTTGCTGTTGCCTGCTTTTGCTGTTCTGCCCCCCTCCCGCACGCTTCCTCCAGTCCAGGCTGCCGCTGTAGCCACCACAAGTCCTGGCATGGGATAGTCCTCCCACCGCGCCGCTGGGGCTGCCTGTCTCCGTAGTTCCCTCCCCCTTTGACTCACTCTACCTCTCCTCTTTGCCTTCCTACCGCTGTTTCTCTCCATTTGTTCTCACCCTCCATCCTTCACACGCCCACCGAGACTTCCTGCGACCCCTTAGAAGACCCCCAC
>JAQQZY010000010.1:19473126-19484367 GCA_030068375.1 Ostorhinchus rueppellii | reverse complement strand
TTTCTCTCCATTTGTTCTCACCCTCCATCCTTCACACGCCCACCGAGACTTCCTGCGACCCCTTAGAAGACCCCCACAAAACATCCACATGTGGACCGGACAGTAAAAGGAGTATTACTACTATTAACATTTACTATTTACTTTCGAACGTATAATGTGCACTTCATTAACGGATAACTTGTCTTGGACTGCTTAACTTATAATGACGCGCATGCGCATCATTTGTGACTGACGCCCAATTCACTTTTAATTTTATTTAATTGAATTTTATTTATGTTTAGTTTAGTTATTTAATTTAATTTTAGTTTAGTTTTTTTATAGTACTGGCCAGAAGGATTAGAACTCTTAGCATAAAACTTTTCTTTTTTTTTTTTTTTAAATCGACCATTAAAATACCCATAAGATGAATGAACTGTCTACAAAGTAATTATGCTCAGTAAGCGATAGAATAGAACCAAGTTAAGGATATTTAGGTTATTTTTCTTCCAAAAAATAAATAAATACTTCGGCCTATCTGTTTCCCTGTCAGTGTCATGCAATCATATTCCTTTTCACTTGTTCTTACCATACACCTATTCTACACAGACAGAGAGATCATAAGACCCTTCAGAAGATCCTCATAAAACTCTCCACATGTGGATTGGACCATAAAATATGTAGCTGTAGGATACTGTTTAAATAGACATACTCAATTCAAATAGCCTTTATAATGTGCAGTTACGATGGACCACGACTGTCTAACTTACAGTGATGTGCAGGTTCTCCACTTGTGACACTGGCATTCTAACTCACACATTTTTATTTTATTTTATTAATTTACAACAGTGACCAAAAGCATTAGAACACTTGGCATAAGAGGTTTCATCCTTTGAAAAATTTTCCTTTGAAAAAACAAACTAAACCTTTCACTGTCAATGTCACACAATCATATTTCATCACAGAAAAAGCTAAATTTCTTGCGTAATCATTGGCAAAGTAATTGTGCTTAATTTGAAAGTACAAGTATACCAATGTAAAACTGTACCTGTTACATGGGACCCCCCCCCCCCCCCCAAAAAAAATATATATAAATAAATAAATAAATAAATAAATAAATAAATAAATAAAGCAAATAAACAAAACCCAGTAGGAATCACTTCATCTGATATTTGATGTGTTAAGAGCAACCATCTGCATGTTTAATGAATAGAGTCAAATTAAATCATGTTTTCAAGGAAAAAGAGGCTAATATTTACAGGTCTGTCAGATGTTATAATTGTGGCTGCCACTGTATATATACAGTAATGGGCAGAAGGTCTCAGGTCACTTTTGTCGCTATGCTGTTTCCACATGGTTGTATTGAGCATAATATGTATTCCTCAGTCTCCTTATTAATATAAAACAAAAGATAAGGGCATTAAACAGCATAAAAAAGTCTCACAAAAAAATAATAAAATAAACTACTGTCAGTATTTAGTGGGATCTCCGTTCAGCTCAAATAATGAGAAACCTGAATGAACTCTGGTGTAAAAAAATGTGCAAAAGAGTCCAAGACATTTTGATTACAAGGCAAGGTCATACTAAACACTGGATAGTTCAGTCTGCTTTTTCTGAAATTCTTGCATTATCTTGTTACAGAGATTGAGAAATATGTTTGCACATTTTAACTCTTGCTAAAACAACTAACCTATTTTTGGCATCAAACCTTTGTTCTGTACTGAATATGTGCGTGTATTTTATTCAGTTACTATTCAGAATTGCATTAAATGTTTCAAATAATTCATAAAATAATGAACTGTCTCCTGAGTTATCAGATCTATTGAATACATAATGAATACATATCCCTTGTGGTGCTTGGACACGTAGTCAGACTACTGAGGCCAACCTCTGTGCACTGTTTAATCAGTTTATCACTAGCTGATAATTAGGTTACCTAACATTTGAAAGTCAATGCAAGTCTTTATCATGTTTTTATCATATTTCTGAAGGTCCTAAAATCTGATAAGCTATTTTTTTCCTTTAAATATTGATAAAAATGTATTTTGACTGGCTTTAATAAACAATTAGATAATGAAATTCACATTACTTTAAGAAAGGTTTAAAATGTGTCTCTTGTTTTTATTTTAATAAAAATAAAAAATAAAAAAGTAAATCATATAATAAACCCTTGATGAAACTAGTAAACACTGATTCAAACTGTGTAATGTCAACATAAAATTACATGGAAAAACTAAGCAATGAAATTAACATTTTTATATTGATTTAATTTATAAATACATTTTTGCAAAGTACAAATAACTTCTTAAATTTAACTTGCAGAATCTTACACAAGCTTCCACATGGTTCTTGGATAAAAACAGTAATATTTTTTCAAAGCTGGGTCACTAACAAAGTAAAATTAAGTCAAATGTATAAGTTGGCTGGAGATACAAATGGGAAAAACATAAATTAATGAAAGGAATGGTTTTATTCAAAAGCAATACTTGCCTCTGAGCTACCAGTTCTACTTCAAAACATTGACTGCACATTAGAATAGATTCAGTTTTCAGATACCGTCTAGGTCAAGATTCATAAGTCAGTTATATACATCTACATACAGTTATTTTATACGTAGTAACACTATCATGCATCTTGAAAACATTAGCAAACTAGCACCTCTGTCATTTGTTTTTATAACTATCTTATTAAAGTATTAAATTTAAACATATTTTATTGCTATTTCTGAAAAATTACAGACCAGTGTTATCTTCAGGACACGTGATAAAATAATTACTTATAGCTCTGTGATTGGTTAACCATATTTTTATGAAGGCCATACAGCACATTCAGAAATCGAAGTATAAAAATTAAATGCCTGATATTACCAATAAAGTACATTTGTTTTAGTAAATTTATAGTGGCTCTGTTTTTCCTATTGCTTTAAACTGCATGCTGTGCAATAGCGGGCTAGAGCCATCAACAGGTCTCACTTAATGATTGTTTGTTTCTCATATCTAGTATTAGCTGTAAAATGAATAAATAAACAAATGAGTGTGTCATTATATTAGACAAGTAAATGTATACAATGGTATTTTTTTTATTATCTTTTATTTTTTTCAAATTACAGAATGACATTTTATAAGGAACACTTGATCGTGACTTTCTAAATTCAGTAAGTTTGACATCATCATCTGCAATTAACAAAATACTTTCCTCTAAAAAATAAAACAAGCCAAGCTGCAATGTGCTGAAAATGCAACAGGTTAAAAGGAATTCTGGTTCTTCTACTGAAGCTGAAGTCAACAAGCATCTTTCAAAAATAATACAAAGATAAATTCTAAAAAAGAAAAAAAATGTATATATTAAATTCAGCAGTTGCAAAATGATTTTCCTAACAGTTATGTTAGAACAAGAAAATGAATTATAATAAGCATCCAGTGAGATATTTAAACACCAAGTCACCAAAAGTAGCAAACTATTAATGAACCATAAATGAACATGTAATTAGATTCAGTGTCTTAAAAAAACTCCAAATATCTTTTTAGAAAGCACAAACTCTTCAGAAGTATTGTTACAAAAGTATTCAAACAACATGGGACGTCAACAGCACATCATGACTGGTCTATTTACGGCAAGGCAAAGCAAATTTATTTGTATAGCGCATTATTAAGATACACTGTTGGAGCTAAAGCTGGTACTGGAAGAAGAGAAGGTATAGGAGTAGGTAGAGTAATCAACACTGCCTCTTCGAGATCCACTTCTGGAGCCAGCACAGGAACCAGCCCTGGACCCAGAGCGTGATCCTGGGTTAGAGACATTGTAAGGACTGCTGATTCCTTTGGTGGATATGGAGGAGGCCTGCAGCAGCTTCATACCATTGCTTTCTTCCACCATACAGCTGTCCATGGCCTCCTTGTAGGAAATCTTCAGCTTCGTTTTGGGACACGTCAGGTTTTTCTGGTGGTTCCGACTATCCTGAAGCTTTTGGGCCCCTTGACCATCCAGCCAACCATTATGAATAGCCTCTTCGATTCTAATGCGGCGTCCAGTTCCGGGCTCTATCAGGCCTCCTGTCAGGTACTGGAACTCTAGGAATCTTTGACCAGCCTCATAAGGCAGCCATGTCTCCTTCACTGCTTCTGCTGCAGACATCTTTCTTTTAGTCTTGATGTCCTCAAAACCAACATAGGCTTTCTGAGCAGGTTTCAGCTTTGAGGCCATGCTTTCATCGATGATACCTTGATGAACAGCGTCTTGCAGTGAAAGTCTCTCACCAGTGGCAGGGTTGATGATACCCCCAGTGCATGCCTGGGCCTCCAGCAGCCTCTGTGCTGTGATCGTATCCACAATGCCTCTTCTGAGTCCTTCTGGAATTGTTATCTTCTCCAGCGTCTCTGTATCAAAAATAGCTGCCACAGGGCTCTGGTCATCAAACATCTCAGGTGGGGAGACGGTAATAGAAATACTGTTGAAGCGTTTTCGTACAGTAGGAGAAGATGGCGCGAGTTGGGTAGGACTGCTGCAAGTGACCATGTCGTCCACAGTACTGGCTGCAATGTTCATCTCTGTGCTACTGGTTCTGCTAGTAATGAGATCAGCAAACTGGGTCAAAGTTAACGTACCAGCACGGTATTGATCCAAAGATGGCTGGTCAATGACACCACGTGCAACACATTCTTGAATGTCATACTGTGTTCCTGTCTTCCTATCCACGATCACCAAACGTGAAGAGCCATCAGACCCCTTAATAGTTATTTCTTCCCACTCACATTCCTGTTCTGACAACTCCAGGAATGTGTCATAGTCAATTAGCTCTCGGTGATAGGCCTCCCTCACTGACATCTCCAGTCCAGTGTCTGGATCGACAATCACAACACGTCTTTTGCGGAGGACATTGGTACAACTTGTTTGTGACTTCTGTGGTTTCTTCTTATCTCTGAGTGGTAGAAGTATGAGGCCTGTTTTCTGATCTGTCATGCATCTGTCCTTCAGCTGAAGATATGTTAGATTTTCCTTGGTATTAGGGTCAAAGAAACCTTTTGTGTCATCTCCCTCATAGGTAAGGATCTCATTCATCTCTTTATCAAAATATCCCCTTTTATAGGCAACAGCGACATCAATACGGTGGCTTTCTTTGGGGTCAATAATCCCACCACTGGCAATTTGGGCCTCAAGTAGGCGGATTCCATGACCTTTCTCAATAAGATCTTTTTCAATAGCCTGAAAGAGGGAGATTGTCTTTCCTGTGGATGGGTCAATGTATCCAGTTACTGCTTTCTCTGCGGACAGCAACTTATTCTTAAACTCTTTTCCTATTAGACCTCTCTTAAAAGCATCGTCTACTGTCAAGAAGACATTGTTAACTGGATCAACAATAAAGCCCGAAGCTGCTTGGGCCTCAAGGAGCTCCAGGGTAGTTCCTCTCATGAGCAGGCCTTCCTTCATTGCTTGATAGAAGGGCATTATTCTGTCATTCGCCTCATCATAGATTCCTGCAATACATGAGGAGCCATAGAGGTAAGACCTCAGCTTGTCTTCAATATCTCTGCTGGAAAGCTTGCCCTGGTTGAGCTTCTGCAAGTCAGTTTCGTCCAGCAGCTCAGATTTGATGAGCTCATCAACAGAAACTTCACCACGGAGACCCTTTACAGTCATTGGCTTGTCTGGGCCACGAAGCAGAAGCAAACCATTGACAGGTTCCACTATACATGTCTTTCTAAGGTCATTGTAGCTTTTCTTCTCCCCTGTGGCTGGATCCAGGTAGCAGGCAGGATTTTTGTTCAAAGCCCTGTAGAGATCCTCATCAATAAGGTTACGATCCAAAGCCAGATCTTTTGGAAGGAACACACTTAAAACTGGATCCAAGATGCCTCCAACAGAATCCTGAGCCTGGAGCAAGCGGAGAGCTGTGTCTTTGTCAATACGTCCTTGTTTGCACGCCTGGCCCACTGATAGCACTTTGCCAGTGTATGGATCTTTGAAGCCTGTGCTAGCGGCCTCAGCTGTTACCAAGGTGTCTCTGTCTTCTGTGTCTACAATTCCTCTTGAACAGGCAGTATCGACTGGCATCTTTTCATTAAATGTTGGGTCCAGTATGTAGCCGGTTGCTGCTTGAGCCTCCAAGAGCATGAGGGAACTCTCTGGGCTCAGAAGTTTCTTATTTTTGGCTTCAGTGAAAGGCATTTTTCCTTGAGGACCTGTTGTCATGCCTGCAATAATGCCAGTGCCCTTTAGATTAAGCTGGATGTCCACAGCCACATCATCAACTGTCTTTTTTCCCTTTAGGAGCTGGTCTAAAGTGGATTTACTGATTATGCCACAATCACAAAGTTGGTGGGCTGTTACTTTACGGCGCACGCCATCAAATACCAACTTTGAAGGATCAACTGTAGTGATTTTCTCATCTGTCTGTGTCTGCTTGGCCAGAGTGTCAGGTCTTTGCTGAAGTCTCTTTATTTCTCTCTCCAGAGCATCTCTCCTGAGAGCCAGCTCTGATACTTCTTTTTCAGAGCTAAACAGCCGGTTCTTGTACCGCTCTTCTACACTCTTGAGCTCCATCATAAGCTTTTCAATCTCATTCTTCAAGGAGAGCCTCTCTCGATCAGCCTTGTCCCTATCTGATTCACACTGCCTCATTTGACCCTCTCTCAGCTCAGACTGGTTTTTCATGTAGGTCAACTCCTTGAGGATAGAATTTTTTTCATCCTGCAGCCGCTGCTTGTTGCGTTGTTCAGTCTCTAGTGAGATCTTGATACGGCTCAGTTCCTCTTCTACACGTAGGAGACGGTTCTTGTCCTGCTCCAACAGTTTCAGCTTGGCGTGCAGGCTGTCCCTCTCCAGAAGCACCTCGCTGTACTGGCTTTGAGACTCATGAACCATCATGGATGTCTGCGAAGAGATGAGAGATCACATTATTATGTTATTGTGTGCAAGAATGTCAGTAAGAGCAGAAAGCAGGAAGCTCCAAATTGAAACCAATATGCTAATCTAAAATGTAAATATGCTAAAAAGCAACAAGTAATTATTTGTCATATTAAAATTTCAAAACAAAATTAATTTTAATTATTAGTACAATCCCTCGTATTGTACATTTGTACAGCTTTGTGTACAATATATTTGTTAGTTGAGTTAGTATGCAGTGATTATTAAAGTCATTTATGTTCAGTGATCAAACATGCAGCCGCATGCATATAAACCAAATGTGTCACTCATGCGCAAGCAGCAAGTTGGTGATCCGTCAGTGGGGTCAAAAGTACCTCAATTGATTGCTTTTGGAATTTGTCTATTTCCACCTTAAGCTTTTCTCTCTCCTTGGTGAGGTCATTGATGAGAGCCTGGAGTTCTGCTGTTTTCTTGGTGCTACTTTGAAGTTGGACATGCAAGGCTGAAATCTGAGTGGCACTTTCTTCATCAATATTATCTTTACTACTTTTCAAGTCATCTCTCTCCTGCCTAACCGCCCTCAGCTCCTCTTCCAATCGCAGTCTCTCCTTTGTCAGGTTCTGTGTGAGAGTCTTCAGTTTTTCGGTCTCTGTAGTGTATTCATTCAGCTGGCGACTCTTTTCTTCAATGGTCTTGTACAGGGTTTCATTACGTTGGTTGAGTTCATGGATCCGGACCTGTTCTTGGTGCAGCTTCTGCTTCAGTATCTTCAGCTCAGCTGTCACAGCTGCCAGTTCATCACTTGTGACTTTATGCTCCTTTCGGCTCTTGTCCAGCGCCTCCTGCAGTGTTTTGAGGTCATACTCATACTTCCTTCCAGTGTTAGTCACCTCAATCTGAACAGATTTCAGGGTGTTGATTGTAGTTGTATGCTCTTTGCAGGTATGCGTCATTCTCTCCAGCTCAGCTTCTATTCTCTTTCGACGGGTGAACTCTTCTTGGGCTGCCTTCTTTTGTCTCTCCAACTCAGCTCCCATGCCATCCAGAGAACATTGGAGTTCTCGGATTCGGCTCTGCAGTCTGGCAGAACTCTGCTCAGCCTTGGTTTTCTCACTGGTCTGCTTCTCCAGCTCCACTCTGGTAATGCGGACCTCCTGCTCAGACAACTTCAGTTTGTTCACTTCCTCTTTATAGGATGCATTCTTTGCCTTCAGTTCTGCTTCAGCCTGTTTCAAACGACTGACTTCTAATTCCAGGGCTCTCCTCTTTTTCCCCTCTTCCTCCAGGTTAAAGGTTAGCGTGCTGATCTGTCTGGATCTGTCCTGATTGTTCTTGGTGGCCTCCTTCATTTTAAGTTCATCCTCTCCTCTCTGCTGTATGAGTGTTCTTATCTGGACCTCCAGCTCATTGCGTACCCTTGTCTCTTGTGCCACTGACGCCCTCTGCTGGCTGGCCTCCTGCTCTGCTCTGTTTTTCTGCTCTTCTGTGTGAGCGATGGACTGTCTCAGTCTCCTCAGCTCATCTTCTAAATCTCTCTTCTCAGCAGTGAGTCTGTCACATTGCAGTCTCAGTTCAGCTGTATCTTCTTCCCTCTGTTGGGAGGTTTTCAGGATCGTCGTCTTGGTAACATGGATCTCTGCCTCATATTTCTGCTTAAGATGATTAACCTCCTGGGTACACTGTGTTCTTACCTTTGAGATATCTGACTCTGCATTTCGTCGACGTGCTGCCTCCTCCTCTAGTTGTATCTTCAACCTCTCCAATTCACGTTCCTTATCCTTCACAGACTTTTCTAAGTCAATCTTGATCCAGTTTAACTCTTCGAGTTCTTTCTGCCTGCGGCGAACAGCAGCCTCATACTCTTCTTGCTGGCTGGTGTAGCGCTCCTCTGCTAACCTTTTCTTCCTCTTTTCGTCTTCCAGTTGGTATTTAATGCGGGTCAGCTGGTCATTAAGCTCTTGAAGCTGGTTATGTGTGCTATCCAGATTCTCTTTGGCAGCATTAGCTTGCATTGCTGTGGTTCTTTTAACCTCCTCCATAGAAATGAGTTGATCTTTTGACTGAGTGAGCTCCAGCTTGTGGCGCATTAAATCATCCTCTAGAGACTTATTTTTATGGTTACGATCCTGGAGCTCTTCCTTTAGACGCCTCAGTTCTTCTTCCATCAGCTCAATTTTGGTGTTTCTGATCTGTGGAGAGCATACAAAAAAGAAATCCTTAGACACCTACTTTTACATCAGTAAACCTACCTCACTGTTACTGTATATTATGAAATGAAAATGTTTTAAATGGAAATCCTCTACTTACCTTTAGCTCTTCCATGTTCTTCAGCATCTCCCCAAGGAACTTATAGTAGTCACTTGAGCGGGTAAGTAGCTCTATGTAGCGGGACTGGAGGCCACCAGCCTGGTGGTGCAAAAAAAACACTGAGTTATCATGCCATGTTTTTTGTTGAAATTTCATGGACTCAAAATAAGCAATACTCTGTTTTAGATGCAAAATGCATTCACAGCTGTAAATGTATTAACGCAGCTTAAAGAGAACAAGTGTTCACACCTCTTGTCTGAGCACAGAAGCAGGAGACTGCAGCATGGTTCTCTTGATGGGGATGTTAAGCAGAGTTTCCAGGCCAGCGCTGTAAGATGCAAGCTGCAGCTCATAGTCCTGTAAGCACACAACACAACAGGACCTCACTGTTTTGTATGAAAATTGCTTGCGCCCATGAAAATACGCATGAAATATTTTAAAATAGAAAAATATCGCAGAATCATCACCAACCTTTATGGAGGCAGCACAAGTGTCAGCATCTTTCTGCACATACTCCACTTTCTCCTTCTTTCCTTTAATTTCAGTGTGAAGTGCCTGTGCAGAGTGAAGAGGGCATGAAATTCACAGAATTTAATCGAACATCAATCTCTTTTACTAGACATTAATTTCAAAGCCATTAAACGCTCTTAAAGTGATTGACATTTACGCATCTATCAGTTCATTTAATGCTCATTCAATTTAATATTACATGTAAATAGAGTTTCTTTCTGATTAAAAATGCAATCATTTAATATTATTACTATATGTAGGGAGAAACATCGAAAAACATGCCTTCTGTTGGTTGAGGTGGTCCGTTAGGGTCTGGATGTCATTCAGTTTAACCAACTGTAGGGTGTCCTGCCGCTTCCTGGCATTGTCTATCCACTGGTCGAGGGAAGTGCTGTTCTGCTGATAATCTTTCAGCAGTTTCTCCTGCTTCTCCAAGTCCCACATTCTGATTGGAAAAGAGTGAGAGGAAGAGGAAGACAGGATTATTTTTCGGGTTTTTACCAGCAGTGACTCATGTATTATTTGTACGTGTACATTTCATCTTACCTGTTTTCAATTTGAGTTTGGATGCGACGCCAGCGGTCACCCATCTGATTCACCAGGTCTGAATATTTGGACAAATCCACATCACATCTGTGGAAGGACTCGGAGATTTGTCCGTTGCATTGAACTGCTTTAGCCAGGTCAGACTCCATAGCTGTCAGCAGGTCTCGTTTTAGCTCCAGTTCACCCTTCATATGCTTTAATAGAGAGAATAAAATTGAATTATTATTCCCTTTTTATATTTCTATCATCATTAAATACTTTCCACAATAAGGTGTTTATGCTTTGACTATAAATACAATGAAATAAGATCAATTTATCAAATTTTTTGCAACAATAACAAATTCTATATGACAATCACCCAGGTACTTAATTCACTTATCTTATCAATCAAGTTCAGTTCATTTCAGACAACTTTATTTATCCTAAATGGGTGATTCATTTGCAGCTTTGTCACTTACATATAACAACAATCAATCCACAATCATAGAATCATCAAATAAATAAAAATCAATGAACCAAATTCAGTAAGTAAAAACTCTTGACTAAAATCCGATAAATACATCTTCTAAAATAGTCAGTTTTATCTGTTATTGGTGGAGTCTGTGTTTCAAAGCTTAATAAATGACTTTGTGTTGTGATTTGTATTGCTTTAGGGCACAGATAAGGGAGCAGTGCAGAAAAATAATTACATTAAAATCATCTCAAGTTTCTTTATTCATCAAGACTTAACAGTTAATAAAATGTCTGTTCAGACCTAATGTTATCACCTTAATAAGCTAGTGGTTAAAGTTAAAGTGTGCTTAACTCTGCCAAGGAGGTTATGATTTACTGTGCGTTTGTTTGTTTGCTTGTTACCATCCGACTTTGTTTGTTAGAAACATAACTCAAAATGTTATGGATGGATTTTGATTAAATTTTCAGGGTATGTCCACTCTGGGTCAAGGAAGAGATGATTACATTTAATTTTGGAGGTGTTTTGAATCACCGTCTGGATCCAGGAACTTTTTAAAGGATTCTTTATCATTGTGAGATAGGGCA
>JAQQZY010000010.1:19443475-19454513 GCA_030068375.1 Ostorhinchus rueppellii | reverse complement strand
TATATATATATATATATATATATATATATATATATTACTAAAATAATGATTCTAGTGTACCCAGAGAGTAAGGCATGCAAATACTTAACGTTTTATGTATAAAATTTAGAAATAATTACCTGACCTTCTGTGATTTTATATAGAAATGCAATATAATAGTTGTTTACATCGACTGTGTGTGGAATATTCATAGTTTGTTCAATATCAAATGCTCTGAATATATATGTTTTCTTTTTTAGTGAGAAATGTTTTCATGTCATCAATTTACATTCAGATTTTTAAAAATTAAATATGTAAAAAAAATATTTAATCTGTGTGTTTGGGCAGGATTATTTAAAACCACTTGCAAACAGGAGAACCCTTTAAGGCAGATTTATGACAAATAATGACTTTTCACTACTTTGAGATAATTGAATATATATAGATGTAAAAAAAAATAGATAATTAAAAATAATACCCCCAAAAAAATAAATAAATAAATAAATAAAAAACCAAAAATAAAATTAAAAAACCATGGGAGGGTGATGTTGCTGCATTTAGTCAGCAGGGGTCAGCATTGCATGTTACAAATGTGAGAGAAAACCTGTCAGGGGGAAAGTTCTTCTTTAGGCTGTTTGGAAACTGTCACATTTGCTTTAGATACATGATTCATTTCAAATTGTGCATCACTGCTTTTAATTATAAATAGAAATTAAAAAAAATCGAAATAATAAATAGATGTAAACTTGATAAGAGGCTGACTTTAAACATGCCACCATTATTTCCAATGTTTTTACCTACACTTTATTAGGATTTCGGTCTTAAACATAAACACAAAAATACACATTTACATACATACATTGGTATTGTAAATAAATAAACAAACGTACATGAAAAAACACCACCTTGAAACAATAATAAAAAAAAATAATTATGTACTTGCACATTATGACCAGCAGGGCGCAGCATTGCTAAAGATGTCCTATAAAAGCAGTGGGAGTCGGTCACGTGTCCAGATAAATATAGTTTATCAAGCTCGTGGGTGTGCATCAAATCTGACCAGTTTTGCACTTTTACTGTGATAAATAGGGTGCAGTTTGCCTGGAAGAGGGCTCATAAAATCCACAACATTTCACTGATGTCAAGTCAAATCTAAAAAAAGGGGAAACTATGTGGTAGATGGTGTAATTGTTTGCATTATACCACTGTTGAAATAATTTATAAAATTAATATTTTGCTCATAAGTCAATTGAATGACGCTTGAAATGTCTCCATAGCAGGTTTTGTGCAATAGTATAGGAAGTAGCTGTAAGTTGTAAAAGAATTATGACAACTTTATGGAAATAATAACACTAATATTCAAAGTATAAGGTTGTCAAGTAATCAAGGGATAAGATAAGAAATGTCTCTTATCTTCTTTCTGCAGAACTTTGCTTTGCCTCACTACTAATTTATTACTTACAAGCTTAGAAGGATCTTAAACAGTGACTTAAACTATTACTATTATTATTATTATTATTATTATTATTATTATTATTATATAAAACGCACTAATACAAGAGTACTATGAAGTCACATTACCCCTGTATGTAAAAGTCAGTTTATCTCTTAACCAAAGTTGTCTGTAAATGGAGATAAAAGACGCACAAACAGAAAATTCATTCATGAACCTCGAGCTTTTTACTTATTGCGTGATGCTTTCAGGGACACTCTGTAAAGGAACTTTTCAACCGTTTTCATTTAATTGTGGGAATTTAGCGTATGTGGAAGTTACATTAAAACATTTCGTGCCATATACTGCATATCCACTGTATTGTTTGGTGCATAAATAGACGTGAGGCAGAGCTACTTCTCAACAAAGTGTTTATTTGTATAAATTAAAAATAAGTCTGGATGAGTGTGTTTATTCCCACTGGGTGATTTCTCTGCCACTGCATTGGATGTAAATATAAAGCACACAGCAGTGGTTACAGGTGGCCATGTTGGGATAGTGTCAACAACCCACAGCCTTTATGGGCAGGTGTGTTACCTGTGGCTCCTTCAGGAAACTCTTCCACGGGTTCTCCGCCACTGAAAAGGGAAACAAATGGATCACGCGACGCAAAGGGGGGTAGTTTTCCACGGCGCTACCTAATTTCACCGCAATCCCCATTTGTTTCCAAAGCTTGGTGTGTGCACTGACAGGCTTTCGGTGGCAGACGGAGGGGAAGTGCTTCCTGATAACACAGAGGTGCGTCTTATTTCCATTCTACCGACTGACTTGCGCACGGCTTTCACCGCCGGAGCCGAAGCCATTGACGCATTGTGGAGTCGACAGGGGGTAGCACTCACTGCAACCCCGGCTTCGCTACACAACGGAGGCATCTATCGGCGGTACAGAGATGGCCGTGGTGCAGCTCGATACGGAGGACCATCAACCGGAGAACGGCTTCGTGTCCCCCGAAACCACGTCGCCGGGGCTGCTGACACACATCGACGGTTCTGTTCTGCCATTTCTCGGGGGATTTGGGAAGTACCAGAAACAGCTGATCGTGCTGACATGGATTCCGGCGATATTTATTGGATTCAGCCAGTACTCTGATAATTTCCTTCTCGCTCAGCCAAACAACACATGTATCCAGCCTTTGGCAAACCTGACCAATGTGAATACAAGTCATTCCTCGTTGTTAGACAATTCCAAAAACAGCAGCGCGCGCCCGGCTTATATTTATGCCAATGGAAGTTACAGTCCCCACAATGACACCACCAAAATGCAGTGTAGGTGCAATGAGTGGACATTTGAGCTGCACACGGGACTTGTGCGGAATGTGGTCACCAAGGTAAGCTGTTCATCTTGAGGATGGGCACCCTTTCCATTTTTTTTTTTTTTTTTTCCTATGGAACAATATCAGACCTCATCCCATCTCCATCAGTAGATGTTGTAGCCCTCAGTCTATCAACACCAGGGATGCATTATAAATCTAACTTTCCAGCTGACATTTATTATTTATATTTCTGCTCAGATGCTGTTCTTTGACAGCTTATTGTCTGTTGGCCTCCATTAATACCTGATGTTTTCACATTGGGGCTGTGCAGTACTGACTCTCCTCAGCTCTGTGGACATGCACACTGCTGCCAGTTTGCTCTTGTTGGAGCAAGAAGTAGTAGGATTGTATAGGTGAGAGCATGCATCTTGCTGACAGTGAGTCATTGCAACAGCTGACGAGAAGTGTGTGACCTGTGACAGAAGGACACCAACCGTTGGCACACTGGGCAAAACTACCAGGCCTGGTGGAATTTACTGGTTGTATTTACGAGAAAAATAGATGTGGAGCATTTGATTTGGAGCAAAGGTCATTTGTGCACACTCTCGAATAATGCAATCCCATCCCTGGCCAAACATAACCCGCCCTATCACAGCCATGACCAAACCTCAAGGATATTGTCACTGCAGCTCCTATAGTTTGCATTTTCAACGTGTCTCTGAGTTCTGGTTGACACTTTGTTTTGATATTGCTATATTTACATGCCAGGAGGAGGAGATAGTGCAGTAGTCATGGTTGGTGTGCACCTTTGCTTGCTTGCTAAGTGGAAGTTTTATATTTTATTACATTTATCAGCATGTCTCCGATTGTGGATGCTGCATTCCCACATCAAGATATCAAGTTTTATTTACTTACGGGATATGACATGAAATTTAGATTCAAGGGGCTATCTGGGTACACTTGAACAAAATATCAATGAGATAAAGAGATTACATCTACAGAGGAAAGAGAGTCTTTTACCACAGAGTGAAGCTCAGATCAAATGTTAAGAATCCAAACATGTTAATAGCAAAGATGAACAAAGTCAGAAGTGTGTTTGTTCATTGTGATAACCTCCTTCACCCTTGCAAACTGCAGTAAATTGCATTTTAATCTGCACAATCTTTACCTTTGAAGAGTTTGACATGCATGCCATAATGAAAAGCCTTATCAGGATCAGTGGGATCTGAAGCTGGGCTTTGAAGCGTTCTCTGGTCTATAGGAGGGGGTGGTGGCACCCGATCTTACATTCACTCTGATGCCAACCACCCATCTGCTTATTGCTGATAATGTCCCTATTAAAATAAAACATAAAATGCAGCTGTGGCATTTCAATCCAGCCATAAACCATTAGAAACTGTTTTGATTTCATTTACTGACTGCAGAGTAATTTGAGGGTGGGTGGGTGGGGTTACATAAACTAAAGCCTGTTTTATGGACAGAGGTATTTAAGATATTCTTCAATTCCAGCTGAATATGAGGTCATATAAGAAGAAAATTCATTGGGTGGATACTTACTACAAATTGTTAAAACATGTTTCCTCTCTCAAGGGTATACAGCACAGAAAACAACCCCTGAGTTTTGAAATGAGAACTAATGCTTTAGGAGGAAACTGCAGCTTACTGTCCACACATGCTGACATGTAACCTGTAGAAGCTAATATTTGTGTTGCCTTTGCATGCAAACTTAAAATGTCATGTTGACACTAGCAGCACTGCAGACTTGTGACAGGCTGGAGCAGTTGGCTAAAGTGTCTGACTGCGCTCGTCTTCAGTGACCCAGGCAGTCCACATTCTGACAAGGTCATCGTCAGGAGAAATTCAATCAGATGGCACACGGACAAATCCCTAAATGGAGCCAAAATTAAAGCAGAAATCACTGCTCGGGCTTTCCTTATGTACCTTGTGTCTTTTGACAAGCTGCCCTCCTTACTCTTGTAAGTCCCCTTTTGCAGCACAGCACATAAAGTGGGATGTGACACTACACCAGGAAGTGATGACTTGGCTTTTCTCACCGTGTTTGGATTGCATTGGCATAACTGCACATGACTGCGTTGAGCTAACGGTGACACTTGATCTCTTAAAAAGCCGAACAGAGTGCCAACACTGATGAAATGCGGTGGTGTCTGTCAGAATGTACTAACACATTTTAACCTGCGATGCTGTTTACCCGTAACATGTTGACATGTCAATATATGTAGGTGATTTCACTCCGTGCCCTACTTTTTCTGTCAGAGAGGACTTTGATGGGGGCAGCAGAGGTTGCGGTGGTGAAGGATTCAAAGTGGTTAATGTGGAGACCCATCCTAATTGAGTCAAAGCTCTCCTCAGGGTCCGTCTTAATTGGACTGAGCCTCAGAAATGAGAATGTATCATTACTCAGAGACAGTCTCTCTGCAGCCTATACCCTTCTCAGCTCACTTTCATATTGGCAGCTGCATGTACTTCCTGAAATAGTGGCTGGAGATGCACCTCTGCAAAGATTAACCTCTCCACTGATCCCCTATGAGAGATTGTTTTTCTTTTTTTTTTTTTGCATATAAAAATTAATAAGAGACTCATCCCTAGGGACAAATGATAATTACAATATATTAAAAAACCACATTTAGGATTCCACTTCTTTGAATACTCCAGCGCTTTCACACATTAATTCAAAATTCACTAACCATTATGCTTTTAAGGCGTTTTAATGTGTAACTCGTAATTGTTATTTGACAGGAAGGGTGCTTGTTAATGAATTAATTGAATCAACACGAACTGCAAATGAGCCAGAGTTAGCCAACTGGCTAAAAGCAGAAATAAGCAACAATAAAATAGAGAGAATTAGAGGAAGAAAAAAAAAAAGATCCATGTCATACAAACAACTATCGCATTTAAAAAAACAGAGTTGAAGTAGAACATAGAGTAATTTGAAATATTGTGTTCTGTGTTACATATTCAGCAATTTAAAACCTAATAACTGACCCGTATTCTTTTAAAATGTATCTTTTTATTGCTGAAAGTCAGTGGGAAAAAATTGTTATTGCATGGTATGGTTTACAAAGTATTGAAAGACGAAGTTATTATTTGTAAAATAATTTAAAAAAATTCAAAAATAGCAGATTCTTTTTAATTTATAATGACCAACTGTTTGTTGTTTTTACTAGAATGACTGATCTGTAACAACAACTACTTATTAACCTTCTGCTGATTGACTCCCACTGCCTTTTGGGTGCTTTTTTTTTCCCTATCTGGGCAAACAGATGCAGTATTGTAAGAAATTGATAACGAAGATGTGTTGCAAAAGCATATTGAAGGGAAGGGTACACCCAGCCCCAGTATCACTATGCTGGAGGTTGCACACCCATAGATCTGAAAGATGATACTGTAGTTGAGCACTCATGCAGGCCTCTGCTGCTCTGTGTCCCTTCATTCTGTTTACCCAGCTGGTTGACTATTCGCAGATCCCAGATCAGTGTGGGACACTTTGAAACAGTCTCAGCTGTCGAAAGGCGATGACCCCACTGCAGATACCCAGTCAGCACACAATGACAACCAGTCACAGTGTCAGCTGGAAGGGAAGACGCCTGTGTGACCAAAAGATAAAACTGTTGAGAGTGTGTGTGTGTGTGTGTCTGTCTGCAGGCCTGTTTCTGATAAGTACTGTTTTGTAACGGGGTGGGTGGACATCGTGGGGTGTCTAACCCTTGGACATAGTTTAAGTTTGTTCGGATTATGTGATGGAATGTGTGGCTGGGTTCCTCATTATAGATCATGTCTCTTTGTTGACAAAAATGTGTCATTATGGTTGTTAAGTGTTGACAAATGAGGAATAAAAGTATGTATGTGGAAGGAAATGAGCATGTCTGGCAATCTGTCATTTAAAAACACAACATGGAGAATAATCAAGAGGCTGCAGGGGTATGGCAATTATCTGAAACCCTGCCTCCTGTCTGAGTAAATATTAACATCCTCTCTGGGGGTATCTACGTGAGGCTGCATCTAAAGAAAAGTACTCTTGAATGTGTCTGGTGTACAGTAGATCCACCCTAGGATGTCCTCCCGTTGGTGATACAACTTGCACTTGGAAGCAGAAAAAGTCTGATAACCACAGTGATGGTCTGTTGCTAGGCAGTAACTATGCAGCAGACTCCCTGTGCATTTTCTGGCTTTTCCTCACAACTGCTTTTTTTTTTTTTTTTTTTTTAACACGTCTCTGTCCCTCTCTTTTAACCCATACTCCTTTTGCATTTGTGAAAGTGTGATTACATCGCATAGTTTTTAGGGTTTTTTTTCCTCCCTCCTTGCTTTTCACCCCTCCTTCCAACCCCCCCCTCCCCCACCTACATCCGCCCACCCACCACTCTGTAGTTGAACTGGGCCACTAATGTGCAGCTGTAGTATGTAGCATCTTGATCTGAGATAATGAGACCTGCCGGTGTGCACTCACCATCGGTGGAGAGTCATACGAGTGAGGTCGGCAGACGCCTCCAGCATTTTAACAGCTCTGATCCTGGCCCTTTATTGTTTTGTATATGTCCACCTATTAGCTCATACAGTACATTTATATGCACTTAACAGTAGTCTACATGCTGACCACTGTCTTGCAAAAAAGGAACACGATACCAATAGAGAAACTGAGAGGAATAATGGGGGTATGGCAGACAGGCTGTACTGATATGACATGCTTTTTTTTTTTTTTTGGGTCTGTCTAGTGCTATTCTGCTGCCTACCTACATTTTTTTTTTTTTTCCTCTTTTGCAAATAGCAATATGGGTGCCCATTAGCGTTTGTATAAACTCATTTCTATGCAGTGTAAAACTAATGAGCGTTAATAATAGATGTGAATTGACAGCTGCTTTTAAAATAACCCACCTAAATGTTACTTCCAATCAAACTGTCCTATAGTCTCCCCATTTGCATTGACTCGTATACGATGGCTAATATGTGTAGTATGTAACTTGGGAATGCTGATATGTTGGAATTTCACAGCCTTGTCTTCTTGTCGTCTGGCTGTGGGGTTCCACAGGTTTCAGCTCCATGCAGTCACACCACACCGATACGTAATCGGGCTATAATCGCTCACTCCGAGATTCCTTTGCCGGTTTGTCACAATCCTGGAGGAGAGCATGTTCGTTTTTTTTTTTTTTTTTTAAACACCCTTAGCTGTGCAATGATTGCACAACAGGAACTTGTTTGCCTCCCTCTGTCTTTTTCTCTGCTGACATCGATACTAAAACCATGAATGAGTGGCATGCATAGATCATGTGATGGCTGGGTGGCTCTGGGTAATCCTGGAGCGTTCCATTCTGAACAGGTCACCGTGGTAGAGGTTATGGGAGGTTAGAGCCCCTCAGAGAAAAGAAAAAAAAAATATAAGAACAGACTAGGCTTTGTGTTGATTGGAGACGCAGCACTGCTGCATGAAATAATCATGACAGCCTTTCAAATGTCATTTTATATTCCTGCGCTGTTTATTTGGTATGTTGACACGGTGGAGTTGGTCATCTTCTAATGAGCTCTGCTATTGTTATACGCACCTGTCTGCTCCTGGACACTCTGCTATTGTCAGCCCAGACAGCTGAGATGTACCTGCTGCAAAAAAAAGACCCTCATTAGCCAAACCATTCCACATTGTTCACCTCAGGATGCGTTAGCTTCTTCCTCGTTTTTTTTTTTTTTTTTTTCTCTAGTTATGTCAGATAGTCCAAGTCAGTGTACCTTTCTGCAAGGTGGAGAGTTTCAGTCACCGAGGACCATGAAGAGAGGACATGTTGTCTGTATATACTGCACCGTCTCCACACAAAGTTAACGAGGCTTAAACTAAAACAGGAAAAAGGCGAATGTTGCCCTGTGTGCAACTTGACTGACTGAATTGTGGGTATAAATAGAGGCTATATAATGTTATCGGTCAAATACGTGACATTGGCTTTGCATAGATATGTCTATTAGGAAAGTGAAAAACTTGAACTTGATACTGTTTTATGTGTTTTTAAGTGGTGAAAATTCCTTGCGTACTTTTTTCCTAATTTTTATCTTTATGTAGACCAACAGGTTCCATACAATGTAAGACATTCTCTTGTCCTTTTTTCTTCGCATTTCTTTCTTAAAATAATTTCTCTAATTTCTCTAAGTTTACAGGTTCTCTTCCAAATTACTAAAAAAATAAGTAAATAAAATTATGGCAAAGAAAACCACAAGAAGTCTGTAACCGTAGACATCCTAACAATATTTTCCTCACAGGCCCACCTTATGTGCTTTTTCATTATTTTTGTACCTTTCTTTTGTTTTCTCTACTAATGTTGTGTTTATTTGTCTCCACAGTGGAGTCTGGTATGTGACTCGGCATGGAAAGTCCACATTGCAAAGTTCTCGCTCTTGGTTGGTTCCATCTTTGGATACCTGGTGTTCGGTATCCTTGCTGACTGGTAAGATTTCGAACTTCATGCACCTCCATGAACCAATAAAGACCCTAACATCCACTGGTGACCATAAGTATGTACTGATGTAATACCTGTGGATCCATCCTATCAATACATCCAAGTTATTGGTGTAAAATGCAGTTTATTATCTTTTCATGGTCATCAGATAGGACCCATTTGGACATTCAGAAGCTTCGTAGTGAACATGAAAACACTGTCATCTTCTACAACATTGATTCACCAGTAAAATCCATGGAGTTTGATCGACGACAGTGGATGGAGACACTTGGTTTATGACATATTTACTGAAAAAGTCATTTTTTTCTCATCAGTTTTCTTTGTTTTGATGTAACTTTCGTCTGCACTTTTATGAATATTTACACGATCATTGAATAAAATATAGGAAAATACCTGATTTTTTTTTTTTTTTTTCACTTAAAAACACAAAACTACAAGGATAATAAATCCTGATAAATCACTTAAAGGTTAAATGGAGAGAACTGCCAGAGAAGTAGCATTGGGTCTTTATGGGTTAAATGCTAATGGGCATGTATGTTGGATTTAAAGTGTTATTATATGTATTTTTTGCTTCTGATCACATAGGTTTGGACGGCACCCGGTGCTGATTATATCAGTACTGTTCATGCTGGTGTTCGGTCTGACTGTGGCCTTCTCTGTCAACGTCCCCATGTTCAGCACCCTGCGCTTCTTTGAGGGTTTCTGCCTGGCAGGGATCACCCTTTCCCTTTATGTTCTCAGTAAGTCCCTACCTTTCATCTAAAGCTCCTGCAGGTTTTTGCGTCGGTGTTGTATGATGTCCTTAAATTCTTTGCTCATAAACTTTATTTTTCTTGGTAACCTTTAATTCTTTATGCATTAGTTCTTTCATGGGTCACATTTACGGGGGCAGCCGCGGCCTAGATGGCTGAATAGTCTGTTGGAGAGTCGGCTTGTGACTGAAAGGTTGCTGGTTTGATTCCCTGGACTGGCAGAAAGTTGTTGGCTGATGTGCCCATGAGCAAGGGACTGAACCATTTGCTCCTCTCTAGTCTATTTATCGAGAATATTTTGTTTTCCCTTAGAAGATTAAGCGATTACTGACTACATTTATTTACAATAATGTAAAACAACAAAAATAAATAAATATTTGTGTTGTTATTGTTCAAAAAATACTAAATTAGATGGAGATTGTTCATTTGAAGATGGCACACACAGTAGATACATATTAGCCATAATTAATATATCATCCTAAGACCAAGGAGTTAGTTTTGGCTTTTTTACATTAAATAATTGTCCTGATTGGAAACAGCCTGATGGACAGTTTTTTTTTCAGCCCTGAATGAATTTCCGTTGAAATATTTTTAAGTAAAGCTGTAACACTCCTTTCCACTACAGAGAAGTATATGTAGATACTAGTGCTGTCAAACTATTTTTGATTTTTTTAAAAATCAGATTAATCACAGGTTTGCTGTGGATTAATTTTGATTAATCACAATTAAATATTTGTAATCTATATTAATCACGTTTCATCTTGCATCAGCAAATAGACTCAAAGAAGAAGCGAATGTATAGACCATGCACTTAATGTGTTTATTAAACACCTTCAATAGTTCCAACAAAACAACTTGAACAACTGTTTGGTCTGGTTTTATTATTTTTTTTAACTCATATTTCCATCATGCTGTTTAGCATCTTCCATCTTTATGGGTTGGTTCTGCTGCCTGTCACTACCGGATCAATTGCTTATTTGGGCAGAGATGTATAAAGTACTGGAGTAGAGGAGTGCAGTACAAGTACCAGTGCTATATCAAAAAACTGACTTGAGTAAAAGTTGAAGTGTTCTTTAAACATCATACTTAAGTGAAAGTACTGAAG
>JAQQZY010000010.1:19432085-19443375 GCA_030068375.1 Ostorhinchus rueppellii | reverse complement strand
TGGTGACAGATCCATCTATGGCTCTGGCATTGATAGGCTATGGGTTTGGTCTGATCAGAACATTTATATAATAGGAATGATTCAGCACATGAAAAATGTATCAGAGTAAAAGGATTAAATTCATCCAAAATATGTAGTGGAAGTGGAAGTAGGAGGAAAAATAATACTCCTAAAAAGTACAGGTACTGCATTTTAGTACTTAAGTACAGTACTTAAGTGGTTCCACTTCATTACTATACATCTCTGAAGGGAACTCTGCTTGGACAAACTGGACCAAATGTATTGGCAGAGACATTCAGAGTCATTCTACACTACAGATGGGTTAATTGTGTTAACAGTTTTAATCCGATAAATCATGATAATGGATTGATCTGTCTTAATTGACAGCCCTAGTACATCTGTATATTCAGAAACAGTATTGAGAAGCACCTCATTAGAAAAAACACTGAAATATTGAGGCAGGTTTGCAGCAGTAGTCTATAAAGGGATTAGGAGATCAAACTGGTTTGTTTGGTGTTGCCTGTGTATCTAAGAATAGAGAGCAGCTCCGGTTTCATTGAATATTCATTGTTGTTAAGAGTTTCCTCGTTGGGGCATTGTAAATACTTCAGCATTATAAAATTACAATCAAATATATCACAGATTCATAGATCAAGCATTAAGGCATTTTAAGGACAGCCTAACCATTCAAATCAGTGTGATGAATACGGATATGAGTGTGTAGAGTAAATCACCAACATCACTGTAATGGTGTGATAACTGCTGCAGTAATAATTTTATCAGTGCCACCCGCCAGCCCTCTCCCTCTGTTGCTGTTCTCAGTAACAATCAAACACACAATCAGAAAGCTATTTCACTTTAATTCCTGTCTCTAGCTGAGGCTAGCACTCGGCTGAAAGAAGAGTAATTGTGTTGCAGTGACCTGCTAACATTTATTTAACTGAATGCCGTTGTGTGGATAAATTCTCATTATGGAGCAACTACCAGCCCCCTTACCCTTCAAGTGAACTCTTTAATTTTAATTTAAGCCTACCTCTGCGTGTCTTTTCCTCAGATTCTAATCCTTGTTACTCATAATCGGTAATGTGATGATGACAAACAGTGTTGGGGATGCTGTGCTAACTTGGCTTTCACTTACCCATCACTGAAAAATATAAAGAATCCTCCACCCTGTGACCTTTTCTCTGCACAGTAGAGGTTTGAATAATAACCAGTCCATCCAGAAAAATGCAGGTAAATATCCTTGGTTATACAATGTTATGTGCAGGGGTTTATATGATTTTTATGCAGTGAAATCGTGGGAATTTGGAAAAAATGCACAAAGTTGCAAAAATATGCAGTAACAAGAAAAACATGTTTTAGTGAATTTAAAACAAAAAGATTATCTTAAACCTTGTTGTAACTACTGCTAAATGAAAACTGTCTAATTAAATAAAATGACTGCTTCCTGCTTCACTAAAGTGACGTAGAACAGACCATCTGTTTCAAGGCTATTAGAGCCTTTATGTTCATAAAACATCATCATCACTGCAGGTAAATAACATTTAAAAATATTTCTCACAAGTAAAGTGGCTCTCCAGCGTTGATTTTGCAAAATAGTATGCAGCCATGTGTGCGCTATTTCCCTGTTGATGCACTGAATTATGCGATCGCATAATTGCATTTTTCTGGCGGGACTGAATAACTTCAGTACAAATGTTACTATTATCTCCAAGAATCAGACAGACTGGACTTTAGATAACGTAACCGGCCTTGCTGTTTGATGTGTTTTCTGGTCTCACCCGTGAATCCTTAAAAGCCTCTTTGGCTGCAATAATTGACCAACGCTGCCGGAGGTTGCAAAAAAATGGAGGGAAGAGGGAGGGAACACGTGTAAGACGATGAAGGAAGGGGCCCTCAGTGTCCTTGTCATTTTAATTTACTTCACACTGTATGCCCTGAAAAGCTTGACTGCGTTCCCATAATAGGACAGTTTAGTTGTGCCCGGGACAAAGGAGCAAGGGTGGGAGAGAAGGAAGCGAAGGGGGTGGAGTTTCTCTGTATAGTACCGTACCGCTCAGTATGCTGTCTAATCATATTTGAATGGAGTTGACATCAGCATCCATTGTTTTCATATGAACCTGCAGTTTATGGCTCAGTAGACTCTGCTGCTTCTCAACCTGGGGCGATGAAACTTAAAAGAAGATAAAAGAGTATTAGATTGTTAGATTCCATTGCAAAATTAAATTGAATTGACAGGTCTTGTTTTTATTTTTCAGTTCTTTTTGGCTTTATCCTAAAAGAGATTCAGCCAGAAAACAGCGCTCACAGGCAACAGCAGCTCATAGTAGCAGAACTGAATAAAGAGGTAGAGCAGTAGATGTATGTATTGCAGTTGCACATTTTAACCCTTTGATGCATGAATTATGAGACCCTTAATCCGAGGTTTTTTTTTTTTTTTTAAATAGTTCCAAAAATGTTCACTCAGCTACACCATGCATTTAGCTTTTCAAGCAAAGAAACATATTTTTAAAACCCAATAGCAGAAAGTGATATAAAAACAATGAAAAAAAAAAAAAACATTTTAATGCTGCTAATCAGATGTTTTCTCACATTTTAACATATTCTAAAACTATTTATCACTCACTTCATGAAGGTGATATGCAAAAAAGACTTTGTAAAAAAAAAAACCCAAAAAACTGTTAATTACAGTCTAACAATTGATTTACACTCAGACATGTTACTGCAGATCAGGTTTCTCTAGAACAGCAAAGCTACAGTAAGGGTATGAATGACAGTGTATGGGATGATGGATAAGTGTCGAGTGTGTGGGCCGATATGGAACTAAAACAACAAAACCCATGAATATATAATAGAACAGCTGTAGACTAACTGTACACTGTGCGTGAAAGGGTTAACATCTTGTGTGAATTGAAATAAAAAGTGTAGAAAAACTGTTAATGTATTTGGAGTACAGTGTAATCTACAGAGTTCTTATTTAGAAGTTCAGATCTGCACCGTTTCTTTTAAGCTTAAAGTTTTTATCGGTTTCATCAATTCATCATTTTTTTCTTAATTTTTCTTTTTTTTTTTTTATCTATACTTTTTGTCACTCCCTTGCTTGTTAGTGTTTTATGTAAAGCACTTTGAACTGTCTTGTACATGAAATGCGCTATATAAATAAGCCTTTAAAATACCGTGAGACGGTCACTTCCAACCTGCTGTAATATTATACTGTATATTGTTGCCTTACTCTTCCTGTCACACAAAAGCAGTGACACAACAGTCAACACCAGGATCATAAAGACTTGTTACATAAGTGACGTTGATCCGTGAATAAATGCTTTGTACTGAAAAGGGGTTACTATAGAGACAAGCACTTCCTCATTTTTAGAGCATCACATAAACCCTATCAGTGAAATTAGTTCCCCTTGGTTATTGCGTTTCCATTTCAGATTGATATTTATGTGAAATAATAATTAAACTGATTAGACGTAGGCCGATATATTGTTTTTTTGTTTTTTTTTAAGCAGATATTTGATCAGTAGTACAAATATTAGAAGATATTTGATCAGGCATCTATGTGGGCAGTTCAATAAGTGTTAAAAGAATGCTATGCATATGTGTGTTAAAGGATCATATTTTGCTAAATCCATTTTTATTAGTCTTTGGTTCATTTATTTATTTGTGTATTTGGGGACTGTAATCGTTCAAAAAGTTTGAAATTGAACCCCCCCAGCTGCTGCAAAGCTATCTTTCTACTCATTTTTTGCCAAAAATTGATCAGATTTCTACAATCCGTTTCAATTCCTGCTTAATTTGTTACGTTTTATAGCTAGTTACATCACGACTTTTGCACATATAAGGTCAAGGCTTCTGACAAACATTTCTCTGAGTACGACATAATTGTTTATCGGCAGCTGCGGTTGTAGTAAAAAAACTGAAAATATGTCCGAACTTGAAGCCGATTACCTAAAATGTTCAGTTTTTTGGTGGTATTCACAAAGACAAGTGGCTGAACGGGATAGAAAGCACAACTAATAACGTGGAGGGGGGGGGGCCTGAAGTGGGTCATGTGCATTTAAAGGGCCAGTGCTCAAAACCACCTTTCTGGTGTCATGACTCAGAAATAGGGTTGAAGATGGACCTGTGGAGTTGAATGAATGAATTCAGACCCAAGCAGAGCATTTACAGTTTATGTAGAGCACAGGAGAATGATTAAAAACGCATTATTCCATTAGAAAAAAAAAAAAAAAAATCACTCCTTTTAATAATTTCATTTATATTGCTGCTTTAAAAATCTTAATTATCTGAGTGTTTCAGTTGTATTTTACAGTCAGTGTCCTTTAGATATCGGCCATCAACTGACCAAATTTTAAAAAGACAAAAAAAATCGGCTAAAAAACCCCATATCAGTCGAGCTCTAATACTAATGTCCTTCCATAAGCAGTTTCGTTGTATTGAAATGTGTCTTCGTGGCTCTTTTCTAACTCTAGGTGTGTCTGTGATTGCTCTGCTGCACTACATATAAACCTCACATGTAAAAAGCTTGGCTAGACAGATGGCTGTTAGAGCTTTGCATTTTTCTGTGGGTTTTATGTTGCTATTCTGCTGCACTTATTTCTGATCGTATGTAGCCCCAGTCACATGATATTTTCCCTGCAGCCAGTCTGTATTGACTAAACTCCACTTGTGCTGGCCCAGGAGAAGGAGCACAGTCGTTCAATAACACATTACTGGAGAGAATCAATTGTTTTATTTCAAGATATTCAGTTAAGGGATTTAATGCATTTGTATGAAAATTGGAGCTGGCTCCACGCTGAGAATTTAGCTAATACCTAATAGTTGTTAATAGTCGTCTTCACACTTGATAGTCATGTGACATTTCTCCATGTAACCCTATCAACCACATGATCCTGGTTTGTGGCTTGCTCTGTTTGACTCTGTTAACACAGAAAAGTCGGCGTCAAATCCCAGCTTCACTTGTGTTTGTACTGGAGAAACGGCACTAATCTCCACTCTCTCTCATTTGTCACACCTATAGGCCTGGGTGATCAGGTCAAAAGATCAGAAGACGATCTTTTAGGGTAGATTCACAGTCCGCCATTCGAAGGAGTGCTCTATAAACTATTATGTACATTTGAATAATAGCTTAAACAACCCCGAAACAAAATAGTTCAATGATTAAGTAAACATTAGTCATATTTGACAGCCACATCGTTTCACATTAATTACTTATACAGTCGTGCTAACTGGTGGAGCTGCAGTTATTTTTTTTTTTTTTGGGGGTGGGGGTCAGGGAGTCGCAGTCTGCATTAGAAAGAAGTGCACAAACAGGTATAAATTCTCACACAGTGTAAAACTATATATATTTATCACCTGCTCAGGTAGGTTTAAGCAGGTAGTATTTATTTTTGTTTTGTTTATTTTGTTTCAAACAAAAGGAAAGAACCAAAGCGTCTCATGAATACAAAGAGCCAATGGCAAAACAGATACAGAAAGCACCATACAAATCCAAGGGGAAAAAAAAAAAAATTAAAAGGAAAAGAAAATGTTTATTTTCGAAGCAAAAAATGACAAAAACACTTGTCAAGTACATCATCAATAACAAACAAATTCAACAAGTACTGTTCGAAAAGGAGTGGGAAGAGGAAAACTTATTAAATCCCACGCCCTCTCCCATTTATACAACTGAAGACATTTAATCAGCTTCCTTAATGATGGTTACAAGTATTCTGAATCATAGCAATGAAAAAAACACAAGATTAGCAAAACTAATGAGCTTTTAAAGTTACTGAGCCTGGAAGAGGGTCCATTTTTTTCCAGTATCCTTCACCTACATCAGGGGTGTCAAACATGCGGCCCGAGGGCCAAATCTAGCCCGCCAATGGGTCCAGTCCGGCCCTTGTGGTGACTTCGTGAAATACTAAAATTAAACTAAGATTTTAACAATCAATTTTACTTCAGGGGCCACATACATACCAATTAAATTTCAAGTGGGTCAAATTGGTAAAAAATACTACCATAATATCCAATAAATACTCACAACTCTAAACATTTTCATGTATTTACACCAAAACAAAATTTAAATTTGCAAAACATGCCAATAATCTGAAGAAATATGAACAATGTGAAGTGTTTTAAGAGAAGTGCAATTTTAATAATATTATCTGTTATTGAATGTATGTTTGTAGATTCACTGTGATCTATACATTATAATGAACATGTGTAAATGATAAACTGAAGCAGAATATAGTTAAAATTACACTTATTTTTTCAGTTTGTCCTTATTATTCACTTTTTTTTTTTTAAAGCATAGTCTGTAGATGTAAACATTTTTATAATGTAATTTTACTTTTTTCATTCTAAAACAAAGATAAAAGTTTGAAGTTGACATTAGTTGCATATTATTATGTTATTATTTTACTAGTTCGGCCATTTGAGATCAAATTTGGCTGAATGTGGCCCCTGAACTAAAATGAGTTTGACGCCCCTGTCCTACGTGTTTTTTGTAGCCTCAGATTATAAGTGATCTGCTCCATATGATGTAACATTCACCGTATTTATAACAGTATCCACAGAATGTTTTTGAAGCCAGTTTCTCGTCCGTTTTCTTGCTGGTTGCCAAAACCAGCTGCAGTTTTTATTATGAATCCGAAACGTATTTACACTTAACTTTGTTTTTTGATCCATTCAGTCAGCAAAACATCTAACTCTCTGCCCTTTAAAGTTCTGAAGCTAGGCCAGTAGGTCAGGGAGGTACTGTAAATCATCTGAAATGGGTTGTCGTCACTATATCTTCAACAGCAGTAAAATAACATGTAGACAAATGAACAGAAGACTTGTAATGCAAACAGATACTAAAGAAAAATTAGAAACTGACGTCAGTAAATTAGCTGGTCTAGCAACATTATTGACATGATCTGTATGATCCTTCTGAAATGTACATTATATGACAGATAGGGGTGCAAAGTATTGATTAATCCATTAATCATTAGTTGGTGGACCTCAACGATCGATTAATGATGAATTGATAAGCTGAGATTTTCCTGGGAACTGGAAATTCTTTTTCAAAAGGATCTATAAGAATAAAAGCTAAATATAGTTTATATACTTACTGAATAAAGCGTGTCATATTCTTAATGACTGATTTATTGTACTATTGCATACAGTACAGGCAATGACATTTATGGAGTAGAACTAAATAAACTCTGCAGAGAAATTCAATAAAGCAAGTAGATCTGAAGAAATGGGCATTTTAGAATTTGCATCACTGACATGATGAGTGAGATTTCAGTGGAGATGCCCCCCCCCCCTGCTATTTTCTGTGGCCACCAGGGTGACTGTGATATAAAAAGCAGGACATACCTGTGGTGTGGATTAGGAGCCTGGTGGGTGTTTTTAACTTCTGTCTCACTGACTAGATAGTCCAGAGGACCGTGGACTAGACCAACCGGTCCGATACAGACCTTGTATTTGTGTGTGTATTTAGGTGGGGGTGCACCGCTCCCACAAACGCATGTCCCAAAAGTGATTCTAACTCCTCAGTGCCACGATCGGCCTCTGCGTTATTCAACTTCACCGATGAAGCCTAGTTTGGCATCCCCTACTGTCAACACCACAAATCCCACTGTGGGAAAAGGGCAATTAACTGACAACTAATCATTTAATCGAGCAATTTCTTACTGACAATTAACTGACAGTCAATTAATTGCTTACATCCCAGGGTTCTCCCCAGACAATAGAACAACAGCGCTGCACCAGGGTACTGCTAACTCAGCGCCGCGATACTCATTTTCACTTTTTTTTTTTTTTTGTATTTTCCCCCAATAATTTTGCTAAAATCTACCAAAATCCGTCGGGTTTGCAGGGACGTGCTCCATTTTCCAGCACCATGTTGTCCCCCCCTCCCCCCGCCGCCGCCGCTAGGATGCTATCAATTTCTGGGGAGAACCTTGCATCCCTATTGACAACCTAATGTTCTCTTTTTCAGGCCTATATCTTAAATTCTAAGCTTTTTTCTTGTACATAATTTTAATCTAGGAGGTAGAAAACATAAAATCAATGTCTTTGCTTTCTCAATAATGTAAAGACCTATCCTCTATCCATTCAACCAAGAAGGTCTCTTTCCATCTGTATGTTATTTATGTTTTCACTTTGTGCATTGAAAATCAGGAGTGAAAATACCAAAAATTCTGCATTGAATTGGTTCTCCCCATGTCTGCGTGGGTTCTCTCTGGGTATTCCGGCTTCCTCCCACCATCCAAACACACACACTGATAGGTTAAACGGTTAATCTAAATTGCCCGTAGGTGTGAGAGTGATTGTTTGTCTCTATATGTCAGCCCTGTGATGAACTGGTGACATGTCCAGGGTGTACCCCGCCTTCATCCAGAGGCAGCTGGGATAGGCTTCAGTGACCCCCACAACCCTAGTGAGGATAAAGCAGGTTCAGAAAATGAATGAATAAATTGTTTTATTGTGATTGTACAGTGAAGCACAATGGAATTTGGAAGCAACTCTCCAAAACAACAAGGTTGAAAAAAGGGACACAGATTATTATGTGTGCACTGTCGTTTTCACTGAATTATTCTAATATCAGTTGGAAAACAGTAACAAAATACCATTAGGCCTGAAGAGCTACTAGAACAAATGTGATATAAAGGCCATGACAAACTGTGGAAAAGTTGCTTTTTCACTGGTAAATGATCTGAACCAGCAGGTCAGTTCAGTCTGGGAGGAAATTGCTATAAACCAGCGTTGGCATTTTGTCACAATTCCCCTTCTATTCATCAGCTCTTACAGCAACAGCCAAATTCATGTTTATTGAATGAAATACTAGATCTAATGGGTGAACTTTTTTGGTTTTTTTCCTAATGGGTGAGCTTAATGATAATGAGGAGCCATCTTTTAACGTTCACATAACAATCATGAATGGAAGTCTGCTTAAATTCGTATTTTCTTGTGCTTGTCTTATGAAAATTCAGGAAAAAATGTGTGATGAATTTGGATGAAAACCCACAGTTTCACAGAGCCCAATGTGTCAGATTGTCCATGATGTGCCAGTCATACTTGACTGGCACACGACGCTCGCTGTTGAAGTGAAGTGGAGTCAGAGAAGGAACTGAATGTGAACCAGCTAAATCGTACGGAGGCTGAAATTTAAGATTTGGGATTGAGCAGGGAAGTGAGAGTCTCCATCTGAAGTAGGTTAGCGTTAGAGTCTGCCTTTGTACACATTAACCCCTTACCGCCTGAATCGATTTCCAATTGTAGAACAAAAACTTGCACTTGCGTTTTTTTCTTTCAAGTAGGCAGTATTTTGATTGCATTTTGGAGCCGGAGGGGTTTGATGTGAATTTGCATCAATAGGCATCAAGGGGTTAAGGCTCAAACAACATATTTTCCTCATTACAATGATCTACACAGTGTAGGCTTCAAAATATCACAACAAAGCCGATAGCTATAGAAAGTCATCTGATGCAGTGCAGCTATTTATACCCATGTGCTCCATCAATGTGTGTGTGCAGGGCCTTTTTAGCATTGAAACGCTAAGCAGGACAGGGAGGGTTTGTGGAGCCTATAGCTCATAATGCTGCTCACTAATGTGTTTTTACAGTAAACACCCCTCCACCCCATCCCCCAGCCCCTGTCACATACAGACACACAGTGCTCATCAGCTAGCTGAGTCATGCTAGCTGGCCGTTGGGGGTGTTTGTGTGAATGTTTTGTCATCATTTTGGGACGTGGTGATTGTGTTCTGGGGCAGTGGGCCAGAGCATGCTTTTTGTTTACACATATTTTATCATGCACTCACATCAGGGGCTACAATCAGCTGCTTTTCTAGGACAGATAAACAATGTTTTCCCTTCAAGTGCAGCGGTACAGTAATGAAAGTCCACATACCCTACTGTAAATACCTTTGTTAAAGGCCTGAGTGTCTTCTGAGTATCTAGATGTTGATGTGTGGCTTAATCATAACTGAAAAATAATTGCTGGATTAAATGTGTGTGCATGGGTATGCATGTGCTTGAGTTTTAATAATTAATTCCTTTTTTGACACTGAGGTTTCCTGAAAGCAGCTCTTAAATCTAAGCACTTTGCACAAATGACAGTGTTTTTTTGTTGAAAGAGTGATATTTTGCTTGTTTAAATAGAATTATGCATTTTAAAACATTTCCCTGTGGTCTTTATAAACTGGAAATGCTCTGCTTGGGTCTGAATTCTTCATTAATTCAACTCCACAAGTCCATCTTACAACAGTTCCAGTGGTTTCCTCCATTTCTACAAGAAAATATGAATCCTTCTATTAATTAATATAATGTTCTAGTTTTTTACTTTTATCATAACTTCTGAGATCAGGGATTTCCACATAGGAATGGAAGGAGGGTCTTCTCCAACCCATTTGATCATTATGGCTTTACTTACTGGCATTAAAAGTGACTGAATCACATCCCCTTTTTTTTTTTTTAGGAAAACGGGGACCTTCCCTAGCAGACAGAAAAGTGGGTTTACTGGTATCTGTTGACTTCTTGCTGTAATATTTAAGCATACTGCCTTCCAAAACAACTGATTCTTTAATGTTCCCATAATCAGTGTAACCATGTACCTGTACCTACACATGATTTACATTTGGGGCAGTTTGCTGAAGTTCCTGTTTCATACTTACTATATATAAAAGGAGATGTATAGATATTGTGCACAATATTATACTGTAACTCTTTGTATCTGTTGCAAATTGAAATCTTGGAGGGTAATACAGAAAGGCTGTTTTGAGCACTGGCCCTTTAAATGCACATGAGCCACTTCAGGCCCTGCCCCCTCCAGGTTGTTGGCTGTGCTGCTCTGTCCCATTCGGCCTCTTGTGTTCGTTAATACAACCAACAACTGAACATTTTAGGCAATCGGCTTGGACATATTTTCAGTTTTTACTACAGTCACTTCTGCTGACAAACAATTATGTCGTTCTCGGAGAAATGTTCTTTGGAAGTCTTGACCTTATATGGGCAAAAGTTGTGATGTAACTAGTTATAGATGCAACAAATTAAGCAGGAATTAAAACAGGATGTAGAAATCCATTTGAATTTCCCTGGAATAAATATAAAGATAACTTTGCAGTAGGGCTGCTCAATTAATTGAATTTTAATCGTGATTACGATTTTGGCTCCAGACGATCTCAAAATTCACATAATAGAGGAAAAACGATTGATTTCCGTTCTAAGATGTGTTTTTTTTTTTTTTTCTCCTACTGTGCTGTACTCACATCACGTAACTCTGTGCTGCTGTACGACTAGCGAACCATTCAAGCTAA
>JAQQZY010000010.1:19386804-19397682 GCA_030068375.1 Ostorhinchus rueppellii | reverse complement strand
ATTTCTTCTAAAGGGTGGAATCCCTCCAATATGTTCACACATTTGTCCACGCAGCATGTGATTAATACGTTAGATTCACTATTTAGCACTTAGTGGCTTACCTAGCAGCAGGACGCCATCCGGGGCCACTTCCGGTTCCGGTTCGGGCAACCAACACCTTATCCTCTCAAATACAAGTTACCGAAGGCAGAGAAAAGGAAATGAGGTGCACAACAACAGGAGATGGGCCGGGTCGAACCAGCTTACATCAAAGAAATGCGGCAATAGAGGAATTAGTAAAAGGTCTTTAGTTTCACTTTCACTGTACACCCCCCCCAAAAAGGAAAAAAAAGAAGAAAAAAAAAAACGAGCCTGGCGTCATCTGTTCTTATCGTTTGTACATACTGTATGTTATATTTTTTCTGTAGCGATGGAAATATAAAAGACCAGTAATGCAAATATCGAGAATTGATAAGTAATCAGACCGATAAGCAGAATCGATAATGGTATTGGAATCGTTAAATTTGTAGCAATTCCCATCCCTAGTGCTGAGCTGGTTGGCGGTCTAAAGTAGGCTCTCCCCTTGCAAGCCAAAAACATAAGCCAATTAAGACGCTTGCTACGAGATTATTTTGATCATTGGTTCATATTCATAGGCCCATGTTTACATTGAAATCAAATAAGACTTCACCAGTTCTTAGCTGAAATCAGCAACAGTTCATGCAGTGAATGCCAGTGAGGGTGCCAGATCTATCTCTGTTTTTTGTATATTTTATGAAGTTTGTTTTATTTTTATTCACAAAGTGAAATAAATGTGCAACATTTTGTCAACATCAGTGAGTCTGTAAATCTACTCCATTGTGTCTAGTGTTATAGATGTCCAAATCTGCATAGACATTACAAAAGGTTGATTAACACTTGTAACTCAGTGTTGTGACATTTCTGAAGGTAGTAAAAAAGGTATTAAATTTAACTTAAAGATTGCTGTTTTTCCCAGTAGAATAACTGTCCGCTGTTGTGACCTCTATGCATGAAAGGGTTAATTTCTTCTACATGTTAATATGATGCTGTGTGTTTGTCTCATATATTCTGTTTCTCTCTTTCACTCTCCTCTAGTGCTGGGGAAGTACAGTGTTCATCTGAATATCGGTAAGAACAGCTATTCATGTTTCACTTACTGTTGCTAACATTTAATTCCAGTAGATAACCTGAGAAATAATGGACGAGTTATCACCCATGATTGTATTAAAATGTATTCCTCCTGTCTTTTTTTTTTTCTTATCAGCCTCATTCTTTCACACAATGTTTTTTTTTTTGTTTTGATTATTTCAGAGCCTTGATGAGGTTTTAGACTGTGTTCTGCAATCACAGTATTGTATTAGGAGTATACAAGCCCAGCGGAAAACAGAGTGGAGTCCACGATGTAATTATGGTTAGCTTTTACTTATTTATCCCCCTTGAAGAGGGCAGAGTCTGTTTGTGATATAACTGCAAATTTCACAACTACCCTTGCTCCACTGGTCACCACTGTTTATCAGCCTTTATTCTTTCATCACTTGATACATTGTGGGAAGAGAAAAGCCAATCATGCAACATTTTTTTCCCCCCCCGATCCTCATCTAACTCATTAATTTGTCAGTCTACGGTTGTGCAAGCACTTCTACGATGCACAGTACGTTTTTGAGCTAAATGCTAATATCCCAATACTAAAATGCTCCAAATCGGTGTTACTCAACGGGGGTGGTTTTAAAGACTGGGACATCATCAGGGAGTGTTTGGAATGAGAGAGCTGAGAGGGGGGCCCTTAGGCACAAATGGGGGGGCCTTAGTCACTGCTGTTCATCACAGCATTATAAATCACCCCCCCCCCCCAGTCTAAGGAGTATAACAGAGCCATATATTAAGGTTGCTGCACAATATTGGCAACACTTCCGATATGCGATAGATGGATATACAACATTACAATAAAAATAATATTGCAATATTTCTCATTCACCTAAAGAAATACCAATTTCACCTAAAAAAAAAAAAAAGTGTTCCTTAATGTTGAAATGAGCCTGTTGTTTCTATGCTGACTCAATCATTTAGAATTAAAGACAAAATACTGAACTACTATAATCAGTTCCACATTTCTGTCCAAAAACCTGCTGATGCTGCTACCACAGACCTTCAGACACAAACAGGCACATATTTACTAATTTTATTCACATAGAACAATGTGTAAATGACATGGATGGATTTGATAAAAATAAAAGTGCCAGAGTACCACCATGGAAGAGCTGGAACTAAACTATATTCCATTGTCTGTCTGGTTTAATAAATACTGCAGATAAGAATAAAATCTGTAAATAGAAGTGTTCAGGCCTTGGACAAAGTTTTGCCCTGAAAATATTCACATCTTTTCAACATTAATAACGTATAAACTTTCATTCAACCAGCAGCAGTAGCAGTATTTCAGTTTTTATGATAGAAAAACTAGCACGTTAGAGTGATACAGAAAACCACTGTGGTACCCCATGGTGTGGAAAACAAAGTTAATACGAATAAAATGAGATCAATTATTGCACGTTTTAGCGATATGGATATTACACACTCACACACTCTGTTATTGCAATAACAATACACTGTTAAAAGTAAAGCATTGAATCAACTTAAAAATTTTTCTTCAATAGATCACACATAAAAAAGTGAACCAAATTAAACTACATTACATTACGTTCAATATAATTTAATTTGGTTCACTCAACTAATTTTACATGTGACCTACTGAAGAAAAAAATGTAAGTTGATTCAATGTTTTACTTTTTACAGTGTATTTTTGTGATATATTGTGCAGCCCTAGCACATATGCCTGCCCCGTCGGCAGCAAAATTGCTTTCAAGGGACGCTGTGTGGCCAATGATGAGATAAAAAGGGCTTTACCTCCTGAGCTATAACCCAACACTGCCGTCCATAAACAGGTCCGTTGTGGTTGTAGTTTTTGGGGATGGGGGGGGCGCATCAGGAGGTTCTTGACACAGTTAGTGGGTGTTTGATCAAAAAAGGTTGAGAAGCACTGCTCATGGCAACGCTAAGTCATTACTGTATGCTGTGTGGTTGTTCTTTTTTTAGCATCCCATAATGTTAATATTTACCGATAAGCACAGAACACAGCTGATGTTAATGCAGATGGGACTTAAAGGTAATGATTAAAATTTAAAGTGGGCTTCTTTTTTAATGCTTCGAGACTATATTATCCTTCCTCTGAGAAAAATTACCAACAAAAACTGTTCCCTTTTGCTTTTCTTCATCTTACAATTAAGGAGAATGTTGCAAGTTCAGTTAAAAAAATAAAAAAATTAATATTAAAAATATGCTGGGCTTCTAAGAAAAAGTCTAAAAAGCAGTTTTTCCTCTAGCTCTTACTTACATGTACAAATAGTGCTGAGCTTTTATTGATTACCCGTGGTCTGGAGTGCCAATTCCCATACACGTGTGTCTCCTGCTTTGTCTGCAGATAGCTCAGGTACGCTGAATAAGAACTTCTCCATCGCCTTCTCCATCATCGGCATGTTCTCCTCCCACGCAGTCAGCAACCTGAGCATCTTCTTCTGCGCTGAGATCACACCCACTGTGATCAGGTATCCACTCAAACACCAGGAAAGCACCGTGAAAGTGGTCTGAGGAGGTGGAGGAAACTTGGAAAATGTGGACGTTTATCTAAAGTACCGCTCCTGCTTTGTCATGAACGGTTTCAGTGATCACATTGGGGTCATTTGGTGTAGTTTTCAGGGTCAAATTGTATAATGGCAAGTGATGACGACTGCCAGACATTAGATTATGGTAATTATTCCAACTCTGCTCATACACTGTTTTATTTTAGATCACAAAATTGACCAGATTGCATGGCTCTATAGGTGGATTAGCTGCTCCACCTTGTGTTAAAGAATGGCAACAAATCGCTGAACTATAATAAACAGGCTCACAGTTCAGTGTCAAATGTAATCCACATCTTGTAGAAATTAGCAATCCCCCCCTGAGAATAAATGACATAGCAGTGGATGTTCATTATCTGAGGTTATGTAAGGACTGACAGTGTTTGAAGGCTTCCATCTGCTGGCGGTAATGAGTAACGGCACCACAGACATGAGACTGCATGAAAAGGAGTGCCGTCGGTGGTACTGCAGCACTCTCTGGTGCTGTGTGTTAAAATGACAGTGATACGTCAGCAGAAGCAAACGAGGCGAACACAAGAGATCCCCTTTCCATAAATGATTTGCAGTGCAATGCATCGTTTCGGATTGATTGTAGCTGGAATACACACAGCTGCAGGAGACTGATTCTGACAAATATCGAGATTAATGTCCTGTGTGGTCGTTGGTGATGATCTCAGAGTCCTAACAGGTGATTATTTATTTATTTTGTGTCCCTGTAGGGGTGGTGGTCTGGGCCTGGTCCTGGCTAGTGCTGGCTTCGGCATGCTGACTGCACCTATCATGGAGCTGCACAATCAGAAGGGCTACTTCCTTCACCACATTATTTTCGCCTGCTGCACTCTCATCTGCATCATCTGCATTCTCCTGCTGCCCGAGACACGCTACCGGCCCCTCCCTGAGACCCTTGCGGATGGCGAAAGCTACACTCGCCAACCTCTTCTTCCCCCGAGGAAACCTGGGGAACAGCGCCTCTTGTTGGCCCAATCAGAGAGCAGCAGGGACTACACGAGGGTGCACGACACGCCCCTCCACGAAGCAGCCGCCACCGCAGTGTCCACCATGGACTCCACCGCCTCATCAGCTGTCGATCTGACCGCACCGTCAGTCGGAGACGTGTCCGGCCCTACTTTCTTGGAGATGCTCCCTTGTAAAGCTGAGCCTAAAGACCCCAACGGTCACTCAGTTTCGTCATTATCTCCCAGCCCCGTCACAGCACTGGGTAAAGATGGCGTCATACATGCCAGCAAGGAGCACCTGCTGTCTTCCACTCCTTTACACAAAGCGTCTTGTGTCACAGACCCACTTCTGGCCAGTGCAGAAAAACCTCCAGAGATTATCCTGAATTCTGTTGAGCCACTAATGGATGCTATTGTTCCTGAGCTTGATGATACCGGACGTTCCCCTTCTGAAGAACCAGCCACTCCCCCTGCCGCTGAAACTTCACCGGACTCTTCTGTTCCCCCCGACTCCCAATCTGTGCCTGCCTCCTTATTGATCTGCACCACACCCATCATCGAGCCCCCGCCCAGCTCCACGTTAGAGTCCCCGAACCCAGTGGGCGATGACACTGACAGCATCGCTCTGAAATTTGACCCCCCATTATTAGAAGACGCTGAAGGCCCTACAGCGAACTCCCCAACTCCGTCTGTGCATGACAGCGCTCCTCCATCTCCTGCTCCTTCTCCTGTTCCGATGACAGACTGCAGCATTTCCGCTGACCCTCCACCTTCCATTAGTGCACAATCTGACATTCCAGTCACTGAGTTAGAAATAGTAGATGAGTCCATATCTATACCTTCAACTACAGACTCCCCTACCCCCCCTGTGACAGACTCCCAATCACCACAGTTAGCCTCTGCCCCCCCCTGTGCTAATGACGTTACTGCTTCCCCTACTTCCCCTACACCAGTCGAAGTTTCCCCTCCACCCGCCCCCCCTCCGGCCATTGACTCAGCTCATACGCCGCCAACAGACTCCTCCACTTCCCCTCCCACCCCCCCTGCAGCGTCTCCCACCATCCTCCCTGTCACAGACATTGTTGAGCCTGCACCGGATTCAGCCACTTCCCTTGTTGTGGATTTAGCTCCGCCTCCCGTCACAGATTCTGGCGCTACAGAAGCAATTCCCCTTTTTGAAATGGACTGCACCGTCTCCTCCCCCATAGACTCCGGTGTCCTCTCAATCAGAGACAGTGCCAGCACAGAAAACAACACTGTCAACGGAGTGACGTCGTCTTGATCCAGAGTTGCAGCCAAAAAGAAGCTTTACGGTTGCACCAGGGAGCAGCCCACGCCACATAAATAATCAAAGGGGGGGCATAAACTGTGCTGCTCAGACTTCAGGCACTTAATGAAGACTGTTTCCACATGGAGTTGAGTAGACATGTCTTACAGAGCTGCTGTAATTTCTCAACGTGCCCCTTCCTGCATACAGCCAATAATAAGACCACGCAAGTGAGAGTGCCAGAGGCTGGTTGGAGACAATGTGACAGTATCATCTTCTGTTTAGTTTTTCTGTTTTGTTTTTTTTTTTCTTTTTTTTTTTTTTTTTTAAGTCACTGGAGATCACCAGCCTATAAACTACTTTGATGTAAATGAATGGAAATCACTGTCATTTTAAAGACTCTTAATACAATACCCACAATCATAAGACGTGTCACCGGGACTGGTGAGAAATACTATGATGCTAAAAACAAACAAACAAAAAAAAAAAAAAAAACAACAAAAAAAAAATCAAGTCAGTGGTACGTTTGCTCATATGAAGTGTCAGTCTATCTTGTTTGTATAGAAATATCGCCTTACCTTTATGGACAAAACAAATTCTGAATGTTACAGAGTATTTTTGCCGTTACGGAGGTAAACAATTGAAATTGGACTGATTTTCTGAATGCCAAAAATCATGCTGACCAAAATTGTAAATGTAGATATAGTGCCAAAAATTAGTATAAACACAGTATTTGCCTGTTTTTTGGGGGGGAAATACTGTTTAGTGCGTTCCCCGCTACAGACCTGTATGTAGATGTTGGATGAAAATGAATCCGAAAAAGCCACTTTTCAAAGGAATAGAGAAAATGAAAATGATTTCTCTTACAGATTAAAAACCCTGAAAGTTGTGTCTTCATTTGATATATTCGAAGTGAAAAATCCGAATGACATTTCGACATTACTTTTTATCACCATGGGGTTCATCGTATGAACAACAATATTTGAGAAAAGTGCGACCCATATTTTGTCGGTCTGAAGAAACAGTTTTATTTTTCCAGCTGTTTCAGTCAATGAAATTTATGGTATGCAAATGCTTTTATTTGTAAATGTGGTATTGTAAGTAAATGCATAATTAGTTGTCGAGCTTGATTCAGTCTTTTTTAATTCAAAGTATTTTTTGGAATAATCTCCTATGGTGTGCCCTTATTGTACAAAGTTATACTTCACTTTTACAGTATTTACGGCACCTCAGTGTGGTGGCACCTTATTCTTTGCAGTGGGGACAAAGCATGAAAATAATCGTGAACGTGTCAGCAAAAACAAATTAGCAACCTCAAAACAACATAAAAGCTATTTTTGGATGACACAATGTTTGATGTGATTACCAACTGTCACAACACTGCAACCCTGCTGTGTGCTACTCAAATCATGTTCGGGCATAAACCTATTTTTTGTATGTCAACTTACAAACATTCACCAAAACAACCATAAAAACGCAATATTTGACAAAATGACAATTTGAAGTGCAGACGGAGTCCGTATAATATTTATATTAATCGAAACATTCACATTATTAAATGGACTCTTTCTTAAGGAGCGCACTTTTCTTCCAAAGCGTGTGTCCGTTTATGGACAGACTTATACTTGATGCAGATCTGCATGTAACTTGACAGTTGTAGTTACATATATCATGTGTGAAGGTTGAAATACTTGTCTGAGGAAGGTGTACAAGTAGGGATGAGACCACTGTTTACAACAATTCTCAAACTATTAATGGTGAATAATAATAATGATGATAATAATAATAATTACGCTGTACTGTAAATCCTTAGAGCCAACTGAATGATGTCTTGTCATTTCAATGTGATAAAACAGTATGTTATATTACAAGTCATTTATCCAGGGAATATTTGTGATCTATTAAGGTCATTCAGGAGTCGAACAGAACAGCAGATATAGTGGGAAACCGAACCGGTACTTCACTCACGACCATTCGTTTTGTTTAAAGGAAGCTGAGCACTGACAGATGCTACATATCTTTCAGCATATAGAGCATACCTGCTTGTGGTTGTTTTCCTCAAATGCAGCTTGACTCAGAGTATGAAAGCTTTATTGGAACGATTCTGGATGATTCTTTTTTAATAGATCATCAAATCCACAAACTTCCATTTAATGTTAATGTTTAACACGTCATGCTGCTAAGCCTCAAAGCACAATGCCCTGCAATCATGTGACGTCGGATGAGAGGAGTTTGGCTGTCTCGATAGTAAAAAGAAAAAAAGGGAAATGGAGAATCATTTTAAACTTTTGCAGCAGATATACTTACAATACACTTTTTGGAACAGGGTGCCGACATTGGATTTAATACGGAATTCTTGGCATCTGCAGAGGAGAGTGGGTTTACTGCAGTGGTCAGTAGCTTCATATTACTTCAAATCCTCGTTGTCTGCGAGTTGATCGCCTTGTCTCAGTGTGCAAATTGAATTGTGTATCACCAAAAACCTCACGCAACACCAGTATATAGACAATGACACAGCACAATACAACTAGTGTCTGCTCTGGTATTGGTTGCTTCCACTTTCACAACAACCGTGCAGTAATTTCATGGTGCTGGTGGGATCCATTACATCACTCTTAGTAAGCATGTGGTTTCACTTTGGAATTCAGTATAAAAAAAAAAAAAAAAAGAAATTTCAAAACGCAGTGGAGAGCAATGTTAACACCAGCGTTGACTAGCTACTATGATTCGTGGGAAAAGACGAAATACACTGGTCATGACTTTGTAAATAATAGTGGTGAAACAACCTGCTTTGATAACATGAAAGATTGTAGACTATGGCGAGGACTGGTGAATGATTTTCAACTCCGCAAATACGTCCCCAGTGCACACATTTCAGGTTTTGCTTCTTAAAACCGTACGACTCCGAATCTCTTTGACAGGAGATTTGAATGAATGTAAAAAAATTATGGATTGTACCATTTATAATTCCCTATTAATTGGTTTCCTTTTGTTTTTGTTTTAACATGCATAATGCACTTGTATATAAGCCATACCTGTTGTTAAAATAAACCACTATTTATTGATCAACTGTGGATATCACTGAGTCATCAATTATTTTATTTATTTATTTTTTGTTTATTGAGCAGCAACAATGCAAATGTACAGTTTGAAAAGCTCACATTTTTAGTTATAGTTTAACCCCCCTGTAAAGTAAAATGCAAAAACAAATGAAAGGGGGGGGGGACAAAAAAAAGAGAAAGGGAGTCATCAATTTTACACAACAGCAAGTAAGTGGATATCGGGTTATTGGAGGTTGAGTGATTTTATTAATCTGTTAAGTAAATAAATATTGTCTGAACACTTGTAAAGTAACAAAGAATAGAATATTTATTGTGGCACCAAAAAAGGAAGGAAAAAAATATACATAAAATCCAAACTTCTTTAACCAATAAAGACACAGTGCTACTTTTGTGGCAGTTCCCCAACTATTTTCCTCTATTTTTAACTTTTCTTAAGTAATTTATCACCATTTATTCTAATATGATGCTCAGTATTTTTGCATTCTTAAGTAAAAATCAGATATTTTTTACTTCACAGATTATGATGTCTATAAAAGCTCAAATTAAAGTTGAATGTTATATCAAAAACAGAGAAAATGGAGGAAAAAGTGACTTTGTCGGTCACATTTATTATTAAATGAACATAAACCCAGTGTCTCCATCCACTGTCATTGATCCAACTCCATGGGTTTTACTGGTGAGGCAATGTTGTAGAAGATGACGGTGTTTCTATGGTAACTACGGAGCTTCTGAATGTCTAAATGGTTCCTATTGGATGACCATGAAAAGATGATAAACTGCATTCTGAACCAATTATTTACATGTATTGATAGGATTAATGGATGAACAGATATTTAACTTTTTATATCGGTAAATGATGTTGGTCGTCAGTGGATGTTTGGGTCTTTATGGGCTGAGGAGCAGCAGTGCAGTTCTGAAAACTATACATATAAATAATATAATAGTAATTATAGTTTAAGTAATAATCTGGGAATGATAAGATTATGCAATACTCACAATAATGACTAAGTTAAAAAAAAAAAAAAATCCAAGTCGTCAAAATGCAGGCATATGTCGAGGCTCTGACATAAGTATATGAAGTATACGAGTAAAGACTAGCCGTGTCTGATTCCCTGTTGTCATTTTCTTTACTTACATCATTGGATCACACCGGTCTACAAGTAATATGCTTCCAGAATAAAAAAAAGTCATTAAACTTTACCAAATTTGAGTCATAAATATAGAAAAATTCAGTCCAAAGTCCTAGTTGGTTGTAGTTTCTCACATACAGTTTTAGGCCAAAATGTGAAATTCGGATAATTAATGAGAGAATGGGTTTTATTTTGAAGGAAAGTTTGTCTCAGACTCACCAGATCTACCTCTAAACAGTGTCTCCACATTACAATACATTCACTTTTCCAGTTCTTCACTACAGATACCTCTAACCTGAATGAAAATTAGAGTAAAAGCTCTACCGGCACATATTGAACCACACATATCTGCAGCGGCGGCTACAAGGAGGTCATAAAGTGACTGCTGTTTTCCTTCAAGTGTTTTGAAAAGTAGAAATATACAATAAACTAGGGTTATTTTTGAAATGTAATTGGTATGTGTGTCTCTAGTTATCCGGATAAAAAATAATATGTAATGTCACTACTTACTATTTTAGTACATCTAAAGCACATTTTAAATGGAACGAGAAAGATGAAAAACATTTTAAGTTTAGTGATTATCATCGAATTAGCATAAACAGTTGAAGAAAAATCATGTTGGCAACAGTGAGTAACACTGGTCTACAAGTAAAATACTTCCAGAATAAAAGTCGTTCAACTTTAACAAATTTGAGTCATAAATAAAGAAAATTTCAGTCCAAAGTCCTAGTTGGTTGTAGTTTCTCAGATACAGTTTTAGGCCAAAATGTGAAATTCTGACAATTAATG
>JAQQZY010000010.1:19242919-19253452 GCA_030068375.1 Ostorhinchus rueppellii | reverse complement strand
CAATAGTGCTTCATGCTCGTAGAGAATGGCGATAGTAGTCAACTAAAGTGGTATATATATCCCGGTTTCATTTCTCTTGTCTTGACTAAGTGCCATTTGTTGACTGCACGTCTGAAATGTCACCTGACTCGACATGGGCAGATCCATGCAGCCACTAACCGGTCAGCCCGGGTGACGTAGCGGCCCGGGTTAACAACCAGCCAACCGGTTAGTTTGAGCTTCTCTACTGGCCCCCATGAAGTCACTGGCAAATTAAAAGTCACTCCAAATATATATCATTATAATAGACACAACCAATACAACAGCACTGCTTTTATTTGGAAGGATCTGCTAGCATATTGGTCTGGCCCTTAACTGTCAAAATTTCTCATGTGGCCCCTTAAGAAAATTAATTGCTCACCTCTGCCACAGACCAATCAAATGTCAACATTTGTATTAGAACCAATCATGGATACTGTCACATGAACTCATTCAACTCTTGTTTTATTAATTAATTTATTTTTACTCATTAGCCTCTTGTTGCCACAGTACTGCCACTTCAGTGCATTCTTTTGTGCATTTTGTTACCATAGTACTGTAGCAATTGATGGAAGAAATGTCAAATTAATGATAGTATATAGTATAGAATAGGACTTATTGTTCTACATACTCTGTATGTTGTTTTATGGTGTTCTTTGCTCTTGTTTGGCTGGAGAAGGTGGGTGGAGCTACATGTTTGATGCAGCAGTGCGCTGTGTGACTTCAGTTCAGTGTCAGTTGAGTGAAAATCTTTAGAAAAAAAAAAGAAGAAAGAAATGTTTCTTGGACCAGGATTTGAACCTCAGTCTTCCACAAAGTAGTCTGATACATTACCAAGTATTTTCCATTACCAAATAAGCTCAATTCCCCTGTGTCTCTGGTTGACCTATTTGCTATATGATTGACTTAGTACTTTTTCGGGATGTAAGTATATCATGTCTAGACATGATATAACGAGGTGATTGGTTCTGTGGTAATAGACAACCTAATATTTTGTGCCACAGTACTGAGTCAATAGCCACTTTGTTATAATTTGACTAAACCAACAAACCTAGTGTTGGCCTCAGAATTTTGCACAGTACTGTATATTCACAGGACACTACGTTATGAATAGAAAATTTGGCTCCTTAAAAGGCAAACATTTCTCCACATGCAGTATCATATTGAATCTGCAGGATGCGTGGTTTCACACTCCAGTGATGAAAACCAATATTACTGTTTTGCTTAAGATGGTGCAAAGGCCCTCTGTCTAAAAGCCATTGCAAAAAAAAAAATTTGAGTCATTGAAAGCTGGTAAAGCGTGATATCGCTGGTTGCATGCAGCTTATTTTGATGCAGAGGAATACAAATGTGGTAAGAAAGGTGTCACTTCCACCTCAGTGGCTGCCTCAAACAGACTTTACTGGTATTGTCAACTAGGAAAATGCAACCCAGCAACCCAATCAGCATCTTACAATCGCAGAGCGGGAGAACATTTACTGCTACAATAAATGTGCTTTTACACTTTGTTGAAATTATATTGATTGTAAGTGTGAAAGAATTTTACTTAAAACCGACATAATTGGCTGAAAATAAGGACAGCCAATTAAATGACTTATGTGAGTCTTAATCAAGAAGAGTGCTGACCCTGGTGACAGAGCCGAATGCATTAGCGCTGTCTGCTTTCTGGTGGTTTTCTTTCACTGTATCTTTCTTTCCCTTTCCTCATGAGAGTGTCAAATATCATCAAGGATATAGCTGAATTTAGTAAAAAAAAAAAAAAAAAGAACATTTATCAGCCCTCCCTATCTGCCATTGTGTGCATTTTTTAATAACGACAATTCTAGGGTAGTTGGAGTAGAGTAGATAATTTAAGGTAAGTCGTTCCGTTTGTGACAGGTGCTCCTAACAGGGATTGCCTCGAGAGAAACCATCTGTCCTGGCCGTCTCTGACTTCCCCAATAATCATTAAAACACGGTGCGCCTAGCACAGCATGGGAACGCTACACTTCACTCTATGATTCATATCACACACAGCCGGTTTCTCTCATTAATGATGCTACCTCGGCCATTGATGTTGGGCTGACCAGGATTACCTATGGGCAAGTGCCTGGCTGTTTTCCGCAGGGGGTCAACAAACAGTTGAAACTCAAGTACTGTTTCCATCTACTGACACACTGATGGAAATAAATGAAAGTCACTTTAATGTCTGGCTTGCCTGGCTCTAGGAGGAAGGCAGGCGATTACTATACAGCATGCAAGAAGGTGGTGTTTTGCCTCTTTGCATACATTGACAAATCCAGGATAATGTGTGAAAAACTGGGCTAGAAAGAAGATAGGCTTATCGCTCTGTGTAACTGATCTTGCAAGGCTGACAGTCTGTGTCCACAGAGTGTGAACTGTTGTGGTAGAGAAGGCTCGGCAGCTGCTCGACGCTAATTGTGGGCCTCAGGTGAGTTGGCAGCTGACGCTTCCTCAGACACCTGAACAACACAAGTCGGAGTAAAGTCATCATCAGAGGACTGGAGTCGAACTCACCAACTCCGAATGCAAATGTGGGTCTGCAGCAGAATAGAAAAATGATCTTTTTAATTTTTTTTCTTATGTGAGCAACACACAATCTCAACCCAGATGAAGATGTCAGATAAAGCAGAACTTTATTTAAGCTCAGTGTGTAACCATGGTTACACCTGTTGTTTCAACGTTAACCTGCTAAAGTATTCATTTTGACAGCTCATTTATTCTGCCGTTGAGTCCTCAGTGTTAATTAAAATGCCAGTGCATGATATAAGTGTATTTATTTGTACCAACGATATTTTTCCTCCTTTAAAAACATTACAAAATAATTTGGGATCTGTGCCATCGGGTCATCTCCGTCAGCTCTGAATGTCTTAATGACTCTTAAATGTCTTTTTTCAAAAGTATCTTGAGCTGACAGAGACAATGTACTGTAATTAAATAAAGACAGGGAACTAGGGTAACTCAAACAGAGCTACACCTCAGCCTTTTTTGAGCCAAGACTGGACATCCTGGATGTGATGAAACACTAATGACATTTTACAGTTAGATGTTAAAATAACACAGCAGGCAAAGCAAGAAACAGCAGATTATGGCATAACATTAGCCAAACTCTGCAGTGAAAAGCATCTCATATAAGTGAATTTTATGGAGATACTAGTGCGTTGACCTGTGGGGATCCATGGATGTGATAGTTTTTTATTATGGATGCACCAATACCACTTTTTTCCAGACCAAGTACAAGTACTTCCATTGGAGTACTTGGATATGCTGAGTACTGATATGAGTACTTAGTAATCCCATTACAGTTGTTAGTTCCTTTTGAAAATGTGCTTTATTGTCGTTGTCATTAGTCTGACTGGAACAAAGTGCTGCTACTGACATTTAATGTGTTTCAATGAGCATTTCTAAGTCAGTCCACCAGGGGGCGCAGCTCTTAATGAACCGTACTGGACAAATACCACGAAGAAAAGTAACAGTTTTTGAGAAGAAGAAGAAAGTCAGTATTACCAAACATGGAGCTGACAGAGGGAACACTAATGTGGATACTAATGTTGCAGCATTTCCACAGGTGAGGTTTAAAAGTGAAGTTTCAGGAGGGAAAAGACAAATGAGTTTTAAGTTTCATTTGCACCTCTGTGGGTGGTGGTCTACACCACTCCTTACCCCCATTGTATTATAAGTAGGACGTAAACCGGTCTGAAATATATCAGTAGTTTTTCACAAACTCACACAGTCACTCTTTGAACAGATCCTCTACCTCCACAGTTCCCTGCTGGTGTTCCTGGTGGATGCATATCCAGACAGAGACGTCTGGATATGCATCCACCAGCACCTGGAAAACGGACAGAACTGTGTACGCAGAGGACGGATAGAACGCTCTGTCTGTATCAGTCTGTGTCTTTAACATTACTTCCAGTTGGCATTACTTTTTTCACCGTCATTTATTTTGAAAAATCTTAATCTTTATTTTGAAAAATCATACTGCTGACATTACTCCTCTGCTGCACTTAACTGTGAATGTCGCGCTGCAGTAAATGGTATCAGTGCAATTGTATCCGATTACTTTTACAAATACACACACTCAGTATTAGAACGATACCTGATACTGCTATCAGCATCAGTGCATCTCTAGTTTTTATGCTGTTGTGTATTATGCTGTACTGCATTTGTCCAGCAGTCACCGCCAAAGTGCTCTGGGTATAGCAAGTGATAAGTGATTGTAAGGCTATAATTACTAATATCTCCCAAAATATTGGTCCTATCAACTTGTTGTTTTCGCTCGTCTGTTCCTTGGACAAAAATACATAAATATGCCAAACCAAAGCAGTCAGATCTTGGCGGATTTTGTGTGAATCCCGAGACACACATACATGCATGCACGCACACACACAGAGGCCACTTGATTTTTATAATATAGATGTTTATGAATAGGGACCCTAATATATGATTGCTTATATATTTTTTTTAATTGCAAATAAATTCCTTCTATGCAATATAACATGATAATCCAGTATGACCTTTTCCTGTTTTTCCTGTTTTTTTTTTTTGTTTTTTTTCTGTTTAAATCATAACAAGAACAAAGACTGGGGAGGAAGGAATAATACTGTTTAGTATCCTTTACCCTGTTGCCCTGTGGCAATGACATGGTCTGTAGGAGTTCTTCCATTAGTACTCGCTGACCTAATGTAATAAACATCCAAGGCTGATTCCTCCCAGACTACGGGTACTTTATCACAGATGATAAACCCTGTTCTGGTCAGGCTTTTGGTGGAGGAGAGAATGGGGATAGAAGTGGGGTGGGGAATGGGGGGATGCTTAAAGGGTGAGCACATCCATTACAAAGGGCAGAGACGGACTGTCATGCTTTTGCGTCAGCCTCAAACCCCTTTTCTCTCCCTCCCTCTGTCTGCATTCTGCTTCAGTTGTCAGGAAAATTGGCAAGCAGAGGGAATGAAAAAAGTGGATCAAGTTGAGCAAGCTCCCAACTCAGAGGCCATGCTCAGGCATCGAAAAAAAAAAAAAAACGAGAGAGAAGGTCCTCCCACTTGACAAAACAAGTGGAGAAAGAAAAAGGAGAAACAGATGGGTTATTTTTAGACCAGCCGTTACAGCTGTGAACCTTTTTTTTTTTTTTTTTTTTTTAACAGCAAAAGAAAGTTTGCAGTTTGGGCTCTTTACTGGAATCTGAACAATCATGACCATATTTGGAAGCAGAGCCGAGCTGTGAAAAATAATAGTTCCTGTGGTGAAAAACTTAAACTGCCATGTTAATCCCCCTGCGTTTCCAGTACAGATTGTGCAAAGCTGTGGCCAGGCCTGGGTGGTTTTACTCTGAGCTGAGCTGTCCCGTACAGGAATGCCAAATGAAGCTGTTAAACGTTATCACACTCCACATCTCTCCTTAATAGCTCTCACTTCAGGAGAGGGAGCCCCATTATGTGTGGTATCTGTCAGAAAAAGAAGTGTTTATATTAAAGATTTTGCTTCTCAGCGAAAAAAAAAAAAAAAAAAAAAACAGGTTAGAAAAAACTCAATATTGAGACACATAAATAGACAGGGTCACCCATATGCCCACATTCTCTGAAAAATATATCGTTAAAAAACATCCTTGTGTTAGAAAAGCTGACCCTCGGTATTATAAAAACTAGCCAGGTGGGCTCAGTACAAAAGCAAAGGAGGATTTTGCGTCTCAGTGTTGCTACAGCAACACAGAGCTTTAGTCATTACTATACCTCCCACAGTGAGCTCTCGTTCATCAGCCAGCCACTGAGAATCGTGGGAACCTCTGCAATTTGGTCAAGCACTGGACTTCTAGGTGTATGTGGGCTCTCATTGTCTGTTAACTAAGCTTAAGTCCCCTCGAAAGAAGTCATTAATGATTATATAAGTTTTACACCAAAGTCTTTTCACAGATTATCTTCCTTCTTTTGAGTTCATGTCACAAGTACAGTTTCTTTTTTTAGCTTTATTTTTATATTTTGGATTTTACAATGAACACAGTTGTACATACTGAGACACAGACAGGACACCAGTGGAAGCACAATACCGTTTGTATTTCCAGCAGTCATTTCTTGTGTTCAGGGTTACTTTTCCAATATTCCCAGAGTGGACCAAAGTGGAAGGGAGCATCAACACGGCCTCAAGTGGGGTTAACATTCAGTCCATATCATCCTTAGTCCATTATTAATCTTAATAATAATAATAATGGATTAGATTTTTATTGCACTTTTCAGGTCACCCAAAGCGCTTTACATTGTTGATCTATTATTCATTCACTCTCACATTCTCCCTCTGGTGGTGGTAAAATACATCTGTATCCACACCTGCTCCGCCCACCACACGCATTCATACACCCGTGTGAGTGACACTGGAGGGTGAAGTGTCTTGCCCAAGGACACAACGGCTGACCTGGAGAGAGCGGGATTGGAACCACCAACCTTTCGGATATTGGACAACCCGCTCTACCACCTGAGCCGCCCATAGAATAAAATGAAATGAAATGAAAATGCCAAACAACGTTTGGTCGGTCTGGCTAAAGACGTTCATTCTGTGTTTACTTTGTCTGTTAATTTAATTATATTTTGCTTTTTTCTTTTGTTCAGACGAGGTAGAGTTTTTAGATGTTACCTGCTTGATGCTTCTGAGGAAAACTGGAGTCTCAGTCGAAACTGTTAAGTAGGTAACATCTAAAAACTATACCTTCTCTGAACAAAAGGAAAAGGTAAAATTTAATTTGGTCCATCTACATCTTGGTTAAAGGTCCTCAGAAAAAAAAAGAGAGCAAAAAAAGAAATTTAAAGGATTTCAATGTTATGGAAAAACTGTAGCTAATTATGACAAATTAGAATTGATCTGGTCTGGACTGTCATCAGCACTTGTTATTTATTATGATGAATTATTTATTATATTAGCTACTGTACATATTTGTGTTTTCTTAGCACTGGCGCTATTATTTGATTTGTTGATGATGTTGGCAAATTTATGGTTTACATTGATTTTAGTCTTTTTGTTTGTTGGTGTGTTGCTTCTTAAAGGGGTCATACCTAGCTAAACCCACTTTTATTACCTCCGCCCAGGAGGTTATGTGATTGCCCGAGTTTGTGTGTGTTTGTTCCAGGCCCGGCGTCACAAGGGTGCCTGGTGGGCCTCAGTCGTAAATTCTGCACCCTCACTTTATGTTTATGTAAAGCCATGAAAATATCAAAAACAACAAAGATATTGGGTGAATATTATAATTGTAATAGAGATTGCAATAACAGTATTGAAACACAGTCTTGCCCCCTATAATATGAACCTGAACTAATTAAAGCTTGCTGGTTTGCGGAGCGCTAGCACGGCTCCAGTCTTCACCTATCCACAGCGCAATAACACGGTCACTTCAGGACCATGGACAGAGCTAGAGGAATTGGACCTCACCAGAACTCGAAAATGGGCGCAAAAGAAAGAAAGAAGAAAAAAAACAACAACAACACAAAAGCAGGTACGAGGTAAAATGGACATCAGAATGTGGTTTAAGAAGACAGTGGCTACCTGTGCAGACTCTGCAGAGGCAAACCATGACACCGATTCAGAAACGGACGATCTGCTGTCTCACCCGTCTCCATCAGCCACAGAAGAGCCATCCACCTCAGCAGCGGTTAGCCTACTACACCCATCATCCGGCTGGTCCTGGCTGTCCGCCGGATTTAGGGACAGAGAAGCCTGCCCAGGTGGGGCTAAAATCCCACCCCATTTGGACCATTTACGGCAAAAAACGCTGGTTTCACAGGAGCTGGTTTAATGAATGGGAGTGGCTGGAATATTCAGTGAGTACTGATGCTGATTTTTGCTTTCCATGTCAGAAGTTTACAATTGGTTCCAGTGCCAATAGTGACAAAGCATATACTGAAACTTTATGTGTATATTGCTCATCTTGGAGCTTATGGCTATTATGAGGTTTTATTTTGAAGAGATCGCTTACCAAAATAAAAAAAAAAATATGTGCACCCTCAAAAATTTCAACGGCACCCTTATTCATTTCATCCTGGAGCCGGGTCTCGTTTGTTCGTTCGTTTGTTCGCTGCAGCAACTTCAGCCGAGGGGGGTGGAGGTCTGCACTCAGAGTGCTTTTCGAGTTAGTCTTTGGTTAATTTATTTGTGTTTTTGGACCCTAATAGTTCGTAAAGTTTGAATTTGAACCCTCCAGCTGCTGCAAAACTATCTTTATATTAATTATGCCAAAAATCAAGTGGATTTCTACAACCTGTTTTAATTCCTGCTTAACTTGTTTCATTTTATAACTAGTTTCTTCATGACATTTGTACATATAAGGTCAAGACTTTTCATGAACATTTCTCTGAGTACGACGTAATTGTTTATCAGCAGCAGCGGTTGTAGTAAAAACTGAAAATATGTCCAAACTTTGAGCAGATGACCTAAAATATTCAGTTGTCGGTTGTTTTAATGAACACAAGTGGTTGTACAGGACAGAGCAGCACCATCAACAACCTAGAGGGGGCGGGGCCTGAAGTGACTCATGCATTTAAAGGGCCAGCGCTCAAAACAACCTTTCTGGTGACTTTAATCAGAAATCGGGTTGAAGATGGGCCTGTGGAGTTGAATTGATGAAGAATTTAGAACCAAGCAGAGCATTTACAGTTTATGTAGAGCACAGGGGAAGGTTTAAAATGCGTAATTCTATTTATAAAAGCAAAATATCACTCCTTTAAAAGTCAAAATAGCAATAAGTCCTGCATATATTTCATTGGTTGCCTTCTTCCTACATATATAAAACAATGGCTATATGTAGATTATAAAAGCAACAACAATCATAATAATAATAATGGAAAACAAATCACATTTTCTTTTGTATTGTGCTCTATATAATGAACTGAGAGCTTCTTTGTTTAATGACACATTTATCTGAAATCCTGATATGTTCTTACATTCTGCAGCACTGATGATGACAAGATGGAATGGTTGTTCAGTTCAAATGTATATAAACTAATATCATTTGTTTGTAAAGCCTGGAAAAAGCACCAGATGTGTTTGTTTAAATAAGTCAGTACATTGTCTGGTTTCAATCACATTTTTTTTTTTTTTTGGTGTCTTATTTTTTTAAACTTGTCTTGTCCAGCATCCTGACAGCAGAATGGTAGTCTGGCTGCCTTTTGGTGCTAAACAAATTTGGAAACTTCATAAAGTATATGAGGCTTCTGTTGATATTCTACTGTCATTATTACGAGTTTTGTTGTGAACCACATGTTGATGCCAGACCTGACATTTTTGGTGTCTTATAAGCCCATATAAGGGCTTGGTATATTCTTATTCAGGACACAATAATAAAACTTACTTACTTACTTCATAACAATAATAATGGAGAAAAGAAAGTGTGTATGTAATTAAAGTAAGGTAAGTCATTCAACATTGTTTCTTTGCACAATGAATTTGCACTGAAATAGAAAAGAAAAACTACTTGCTGGAGGTCAGTTTGGCAGTGATCCAGCTGACATCTACTGCCAAGAAGACAGTTGACAGTGAACTTCCACACATTAAACACACTTACCGATGCCACTTTACAGCATCTGATAAAAAAAAAAAAAAAGCCCTCCCTCCCCCATTTGAAGCCATCCAACAGAAACTGGTGTGTTTTGAATGAGTGAATGCAGGATATAGGATGGTGCCAGGTAGCAAATCCATTAGGAGCTGTTGGAAACTAATTGTCTGACGGGGCAATGACCCGGAGGAGTTCACTTCTAATTGGATTGGCTTTGCCGTACAGCGCAGTGGCCAGAAATCCAAATGAAACACAGACATGTTGAAAGAAGGAGCAGAAACAGACACCATGTTCGAGAAATATCATTGCAGGTCTGTCATAGTACAGTCTACATTTGTCTACACCAGGTGACCCCACGTAGGGTCACCTGGAATTCAAATGGGATCACCTGAAATTTCTAGTAATTGATACAAAAATAAATAAATAAATAAAAAACTAGAAAAGCACTCAGAGAGCGCAGACCTCTGCCAAGGTATGTTTGTACTTTCCTCCACTACATGGCGCTGAATGACCTCATATGCAAATCAGTGCCACCATGCCCTATCTCCCAATGATAAAGAAACCTTTAAAAAATCCGGATCGGGATCCGGATCACCATCAAAATGTAATCACTTGTTTTTCGTCCCATTTCTAACCATTAATAAAAAAATTTATTGAAATCCATTCAGAACTTTTCAAGTTATTTTGAACACAAACAGATAAATGCCGGCAAAAACATAACCTCCTTGGTAGAAGGAGGTAAAAACATATGGTGAGTCGACAGAGACAATCACATCCATAAAGACATGACAAACTGAAGCACTATGGTTCTGTTTATCTGTCAAATGTTCACTGTGGTCAGTTTCAGATGCTGTAGCTCTTTCATAATTCATTGTTTAGTTATTGTTTGTTCAGTATTAATTATCAGCCTTGTAAATCCAAACTGTATTGACTGTACATATCCTGACCAAGGAAAATTCAATTCTCACTTTGTGCAGTAA
>JAQQZY010000010.1:19210992-19225928 GCA_030068375.1 Ostorhinchus rueppellii | reverse complement strand
CCGACAAGTGGGTAGAGTCGTGTCGAGCCGAAGCGTGCCGAGTAGAGCCGAGTAGGGTTCGCAGTGGAAAAGCACCATTAATGAAGAATTCAGACCCAAGCAGAGCATTCACAGTTTGTGTAGACCACAGGGAAAGGTTTTAAAATACATAATTCCATTTAAAAAAGCTAAATATGACCCGTTTAAAATTACATCATGTTTTAATTGGCTCAACTTAATGGTAAATTAGTGGGTAATTCCTAGTAGATCGTTGTCATCCACAGAATTGCAGAGCGCACACGCAATGAGTACAAAACCTTTAAAATACATATATACTGCATGGTCTGCGCCCTCCCAGGATTTGGCTCAAGACCTTGGGCGACAGGGCCTTCGAGGCTGCTGGTCCCCATCTGTGGAAAGCACTTCCAGACCACCTCAGGGCTTTACAGACGGTGGATGCTTTTAAAAAAGGACTAAAAACCTTCCTTTTTAGAAAAGCCTTTACTGGTTGAATTTTTCTGTTGATTTGTATTGTATATTGTTACTGTTTTTTGTACCGGGTGCTTTGAGATTTGAGGTCAAATTTTAAGTATGTTACAAATAAAATGTATTATTATTAAAAAATGCATAAATGTAAAATTATTATTATTATTATTATTATTATTATTATTATTATTATTATACAGTATAGTTGATTATACTCTTACAGCAGTGACATGGACAGAGGCATAAGTTAGTATATCTGCACTGTTTATCAAAGCACCACTGTCCAGACATTGAGACAACCTATAGTGTGAGTACTTTTACTTAACCAATAAAGATCCACTGGGACATTTGTGTCACTTCCAAAATGAATGTTTCTCTATATTTAAAAAAAACTTTAAATTTAAAAGTAAGAATGTTGTACTTTTACTTAAGTAAGATTGTTGATGTAGTACATCTACTTTTACTTGAGTCTATATTTTGCTGGATATTTGTACTTTTACTTAAAGGAGTGATGTTTTGCTTTTTTTTAAAAAAAATGGAATTATGTATTTTAAAACCTTTCCCTGTGCTCTACATAAACTCTAAATGCTCTGCTTGGATCTGAATTCTTCATTAATTCAACTCCACAGGTCCATCTTCAACACTATTTCTGATTAATGACACCAGAAAGGTGGTTTTGAGCACTGGCCCTTTAAATGCACATGAGCCACTTTATGCCCCGCCCCCTCCAGGTTGCTGACTGTGCTTTCTGTCCCGTTCAGCCATTTCTGTTTGTTAATACAACCAACAACTGAACATTTTAGGTAATCGGCTCGAAGTTTGGACATATTTTCAGTTTTTATTACAACTGCTGCTGCTGACAAACAATTAAGTCGTACTCATTAGAAGTCTTGACCTTATATGTGCAAAAATTGTGACACAACTATTTAAAACGTAACAGAAGACAAAGCAAGAATTTAAACAGGTTGTAGAAATCCACTCGAATTTTCCCAAAATGAATATAAAGATAGTTCTTTAGCAGCTGGAGGGTCCAAATACACAAATAAATGAACCACAGACTAATAAAAGTGAGTTTAGCTAAATATGAGCCCTTTAAGTACTACACCTCAGTACTTCCTCCACCAGTGGTCGATACCAGTCAGACTGACCAGACGCTTTTCTGCTCCCTCAGTTAAGTCCATTCCAATGGATCCATTTGAGCCCTCCTTCAGGCCTACGTGTGCCTGCGAATGCAATCGCTTATTGGGATGCACGTTAGTGGATTTGGATGCGACAATGACCACAGCTCAGCACCTTAGATCTCACAAACACCCCGAGGGCCTGCGAAAGTCAGCTCTGACCACCAGTCAACCAAAAAAAAAGCCATTAAAGCAAAGCGCACTGTAAGAGATGCAGAGCAATTATTGACTTGTCCAAAACCCAGGAGAAACCGAAGAAAGTCTGAAAGAAATCTGAAGGAGCGACACGAAGGTTGTTCCCGTTGACTGAGATACTTTTGTTGATTCTAATAGACGACTTTTATAGAACAAAATAGTGGTTTATTCTGAGAGAAAAGCACCAGCAACCTGGATACGTCTTAGTAATTACAGCTTGTAGTAAAAGAAACTTCAATGTAGCAGGTCAGAAGATTTACTCTGAGATGCTTTATATCTGCGCCCTTCATTCCATCCATCCATCCATCCATCCTTCCATCATATCCTTTAATCTTAGCTTTGCACGAGGAGAAACGTAGAAGGACAAGAAGGGCACCCTGCGTTAATTCTACGAAGCTCCAAACTTTTAATTAGGACAAGACACAAAACGACAACATTAACAATAGGATACAAAACAATAAAAGGGTAATTATTGTGAAGCCATACTCTGGCTGCCAAGAACACCATAAAACTAATTATCAATGTCTGACAGCAGATGGTATGGGGGTGGCAAGGAAAACTGGAAACGTACTGTATATGTAAATCAGAGGGTGTGTTTGTGGATCCGTGTTAAAAGAAAAGTTGTTGATTCCAAGCAGGGTTTTTCTTGTGCTTCTCCTCAGTTTGTGTCATTATTGCAGCAACAGCCACGCATTTAGACGGACAGAAAGACCTGAGAGATGACAGTGTGTCGTAAGATTTCAATTAAAGGACAGTAGTGGCAGGACGCTCATCCAACTCGTAGTCTTGTCCAGCACTTTTTTCTTTTTTTTTACTGCCTTCAGATATGTTTGAGATGTGACCATTTCTGCTCCAGACCCGACAGCACCGGTTCAAACAGCATCGAATAGCTGAAGAAACTCAACTCTTCTGTCAACAAGCAAACACAGGCCAGTCAAAGCAAACATTCCGGGTGTGAGTTCCAGCTGACACATAACATTGAGATGAATGTCAAACTATTAACCCATAAAGACCCAGTGTTATTTTTGTGGCAGTTCTCAAATGATTTTTCCTGTATTTAACCTTTCTTTAATTTATCACTGTTTATCATAATATTATCCTCTGTACGGGGTTCCCACAGGTTTCTACAAGTTAAATGTAAGACTTTCTAAGGCTACTTAGTATGGCTTTGAAATGATTATTAAAATCTATTCTGTCAAAACGTCATGACCGCCTTGATTCCCGCCGTTCCGAGACATTTCTCATCAGGGGCTGCAAAATTAACAATAATTGGCTCCTAATTTCAATATAAATTGTCGGATTAGAACAGGTGGAACTGAATAGACTAATGGTACTTTCTTAGCAGTTTGGAGATTTAACAGACACATTTAAAAACAATACAGCGAATAAGTTTATGGCACCATACCATGTCATACCATACATACCATAATATACCATACCATACATACCATACCATACCATAATATACCATACCATACATACCATACCATAATATACCATACCATACATACCATACCATAATATACCATGCCATACCATAATATACCATGCCATACATACATAATATACCATGCCATACCATACATACCATGCCATACCATACATACCATAATATACCATTCCATACCATAATATACCATACCATACCATACATACCATAATATACCATACCATACATACCATAATATACCATACCATACATACCATAATATACCATTCTATACCATACATACCATAATATACCATACATACCATACCGCTTTTATCTGTATTGCACATTTTACCACACAGAGTACAAGCTCGCATAAATAAAATACAAATTACTTATAAACTTACTAATAATTATAAATTATAATCTATAAAAAATAAAGTTCAGACCTACCATATCAAATTTAAAATCCTTAAAAGAGTTTTTTTTAAGGTATTAAATACAGATGTGTAAATTTGAGACTGTTAAGATTTTTTAAGACCCCATGGGAACCCTGTCTGTATTTTTTATTTTCAGTGAAAATCGTGTATTTATCTATTTAATTCACTGATCATGTAAATATCCATAAAAGCTTAGATTAAAACTGAGGATTATTTTATCAAAAACAAAGACAGCTGAGGAAAAAGGGACTTTTTCATCAGAATCTCCCGTTAACGGAACACAAACCAGGCATCTTCATCCACTCTCACTGATCCAACTCCATGGCTTTTACTGGTGAATGAATGTTGTAGAAGATGACAGTGTTTCCATGGTAACTACGGAGCCTCTGTGAACGTCCAAATGGGTCATATCTGATGAATTGGAAGGTCATTAATACAAACTCTATTTACACCACTTATGTACACTTATAAATAGATTTCGTGGATCCGATTTCATTAAACCTTTTAGATCAGTAGATGCTTTTTGTTGCTGGTGGCTGTTTGGGTCTTTAAGGTGACCCGCTGAGTTCAGACTCCTTTCAGATGAAGAACCGTATTTGTGCATGTCACATTAAAAAGTGTTTGACTTGAGTTTACAAGCTCCTGAGTCTTCCTCCTTCTCACTTTGAAGGATCTGTCTTACTTGCGTAGCCGTGTGTGGCCTGTCTGTGGACTACATAGGGCTTTACTTATTGAATTTCAGGACTTACCTCTCAGATCCATTTAAAAAGCTCAACCTGGAGCATGTTGAGGACACCACTTTATATTCCTGAAAGCATCATGGCTGCATTCCAAAAGCACTGGAATAAATGTAATTAACAATTATGGCCTGCCCTGCTTGACATCTCATTATTTGAGCTTTCCTGATGTCCTTCGCCTTTCCTGTTTGCATCTCTTTTTCTCTTTCACGAAAATAGATTTCAGGCCGTCAGAACACACAATGACAGCCGGGGGGGATGAGACAAACAGAAGTCTAAAGGAACGTTTGTGTTTAAGTACATTTTTGGCTTCGGCTTCAAAACTGGGGGTTGAAAGAACTTCCAGCAAACAAGTGGATTAGAAAATCCATTTGTGAGCCCTGACACTGTGCTGCCTGCTGATATTTTGACATAAAAAGAGTAGGTGGGTAGGTAGGTATGCACACATCAAACACACAGTCAAACATGCCTGTCTGCGGCAAGCCATTAAGCTCAGGTGAAGTGGCTGATGGATGATCTCTCTGTCTGCCTTGAATCACTCACATCCAGCTCAGTCCGGACCGTGACTCGATGAGGTCTTGTAGAACTTTTCAAAGTCACACAGTGAGCCGACTATCTGGACACGCTCACCCCTGAACATGTTGACAGGAACTGATTCTTTTCTTCTCCGTATTCGGAAAATGCACAGCGTTCTTGCTTAACATAATGGATTTTACATATCAAACACTTTCAGGAGAGGATTCGAGTGATGTATCATCTATGTGTGAAAACATATCTCTCCTCTGGGTTTAGAATTTTTTATTATTTTTGTCATGTTTCTTCTCATTAGAAAAAAAAAAAAAAAAGATACGATAAGACAAACTGAAGGGCGAGCGATGAAAATATTTCAATATGCTACCTTTAAAGCAAGAAGGCCATCTAACCAAGGTGTCTGCAGGCAAAGAAAAACCTTGTCATACACTCAGTGATCCAATATTGAAATCAGGTTAACATTTCTGCATGTCATTGGCCATGTGCATCAAAGAAAGAATATGCATGACTGATGAAACACTTGCAAAATGGGTTTTAAGCACACTACACTGTACCACGGTCATACAGACGCATTTCAGCTCAGTCTGATTTTAACGCAATCGCATTGTTCACTCTGTTTTGACAATATCCTGGGAGTGTTACGTGTGAAATTTTTTGACAAACACAATGATTCTTCCACCAGTCGGGAGAGAAAAGGTACCAAACGGGTTTGGTTTAACCCTGTTTTTAAAATGGACAACGCAATAGTTACGGGTCGGTTACGTTTGGGCGTAAAAACAACAAAAGGAAAAAGGACGAGGGTAAGGGTTAAAACAGGAAAAACGAGCAGAAAAACACACACATTCCAGAACACACACAGGACGTATGACTCTTTAAATACTTAACCGGAATAATTACATTTTTACATACATTTCTGTCTTCTCTTATCTCTCCATGCTGGATGGAAAACATGGTAGCTGGAAAAAAAAAGAGAGAGAGAGAGATCACTGTTGGAAATACATGCATCACCTTTAAACTGTCATATTAAAATCCTATGAGATTTTTTGTGTTGTTGAATAACACGCATTGGAGACATTTGAGAATGATGAAACCTGCCTGAAATCATTACAATGTGACTGACATGGTTCACAGTGTTGACACATATACTGCCCACAGCAAATGTTACACAACAAAACTAAATACCTTTTTTTTTTTTTTTTTAATTTAATTCATTTTTCATATGTGGCTGGTGTCGTCCAAACAGGGAGTATTTTTCCTCAGTGCAGGAAATTGCCACTAAGAGAGAAAAAGAAGCTAAACTTAGAGGAGATCAATACGGGCTTTGGCCAAAGTAGAATGGATGACACATCTGACCTGCTGAACTTGTTGGAACAAAAAGTCATCGGATCATTATTAGAGCGTTCATGCACGCTGCCCACAACAACAGAAAGAACAAGGACAGACCTTGAAAAGCAGCTTGTTGACGATAAGCACGGTCTATAGCTACACACTGGATACTGACATGTTGTTTTGTTTTTTTTTTTATTAAGTTTTAACACATATTCTTTAGAAACAATTGAATATTTTATCGCAGAGGTTTTACATGTATGATGCACCAAAAACAAAAAAAAAAACAAAAAAAAAAGACAATAACAGTAAAATCCAAGCAGCAGTAAAAGCAGACAAAAACTACAATGACATAAGAGAAAAACAAAATAAAAACGAGAACAAAAGCAGCTTCTCAGGTGGCATTAGTTTTCACTCCCATCTGACGTCCCATTACCTCCACCATCCTCCAGAAAGGCTAAGAATGGATCCCAGACCTCTCCACATCTCCTGTATTTACCTTTCACTTTACTGGTTATTTTTTCCATATTCATTGCCATTTCTTTTCACCAGTCTGTTACACTTGGGGCTTTTGTTTTCTTCCAAAATAAAGCAATTAAACATTTTGCTTTTAACAAACACATATCAGTGAAACTATATTCCCTTCTTCTCAATGATCGTTGAAGAGGATATAAATGTAGAACAAATGGATTTGCTGATCATGTTAGGTTGATATTTATGATTTTATTGATCATGTCCTTTACCCCCTTCCAGGATGTACACATGTGTTCACAGTCCCATATCCAGTGATAAAAATCACCTTTGAATTTGCTACATTTTATGCAGGTGTCAGGAATATTCTCATTGTACTTATGTAGAATAGCGGCAGTTATACAGGTCTGCTTCTATCAGGGGTGTCAAACTCATTTTAGTTCAGTGGCCGTATTCAGCCCAGTTTGATGTCAAGTGGGCCGGACCAGTAAAATAACAACATAATACCTTGGAAATGGCAATGTTTCCTCTTTTTTTTAGTGCAATAAAAAATATTAGCCTTTACAAACTATCTTTTCTCAAAATGGGAATAACCTGAAAAAAACTTTAATTTTGTAAGAAAAGCAAGTGCAATTTAAAAATTTGCAATTAACAAAATTATGCTTCAGCTTATCATTTATACATGTGTGTTACACACAATGTTACACAAACATTTGGTAACGGGCAGAATATTGTTAAAATTTAGAAACTTTTACAGTAAATAAGTACATGTCAGCTTATTAGTAACAAAACTCACAGATCACCGTGGATCTACAAACACACAAACCGTTTAATAACAGGCAGAATAGTGTTAAAATTGCACATAATTTTCTTTAGACATTTCAGGATTTTCACATTTTATTGTTAAAGGATTGTTTTAAATGTAAATATTTTCATAGTGAAAAGTTATTTTTTCACGTTAGATCAAAAAGACAATTTGTACTTGTCATTATTTATAGATTATTATCAGGGCTGTCAGTTTAACATATTAATTAGAGTAATTAATTACACTGCAAATTACCGTGTTATAAAAATTAACAGCATTAATTATGAGTGGCAATTCAATGCACACATATTTTAAATTTGGCCCACTGACTGACCCGTAGGCTACTTGGCAGTGGCACGTCACTTCCCAACTGCGCCACAAAGCAACCAAAGAAAGCCTGGTGGACAACTGACATGGACTTGACTCAGGGGAGCGAGGCGAGCAAATCGTTGCTAGGGCCTTTGAACGGCGAGTTTATTTATAAAAAGAACGAAGACGGGACTATCAACAAGAACGCGGTGATTTGTAGCTTGTGTAAAAAAAGTATTTGCCTATCACTGAAGCTACTCCAGCCTAATTTATCATTTGAACGCTAAACATATCAGGACAAGTTCCGTTGTTACCGGTGATGGCGGTAGCGTGAGCTCACTTCACCAAACCACGCTTTCAGAATTTGGGAATGGAATAAGCAAAGCGACCACAGAAAAACTGACAAACACAATCACCAAGTGGGTTGCTGCTGATTGTAGGCAAAAGCTGTGACCAAAAAAACAAACAAAAACGTCTCAATCCAAAAAAAGTTTAATCCAAATCTGAGTGTTTTTTTTTTTTAATCCAACATAACCCCAGATACTTATTTTGCCACCACACCCTAATCCCCAAATTTAAGCACATCCTCTCAAACACTCGCTACCAAGTTACACCATGCAAAATGAATCTTTATTTGTAAAAAGTAATATCACAATCTGTACAGCCTTTGCCTAGGGGTGTGTTGGGGGGGGATTTGGTGTGCGGCCTATTTAGTTGCAGCCTTGACATTTCATCAGGAGACGTCACTCTTACTGAAACTTAAAGTACTAACCCAATTTTTGAAACATGTGCCTATATGTTTCAGAGCTTCACCAAAACTTCATTTGCCCATCACTATGTCCTAGAATTGGAATGATAAGATATGAGATTAAAATGCGATTAATTCGATTAATTAATTACAAATTCTGTAATTAATTAGATTATTTTTTTTAATCGCCTGACAGAACTAATTATTATGTTATTATTTTACTTGAGGTCACTTTGGTCTGTGTCTGTATCTAATTCACAAATTCATCCAGCGGGCCACATTAGAACATTCAGTGGGCCAGTTTTGGCTCCGGGGCCGCATGTTTGACACCCCTGATTTATATCGTAACAATTCCAATCTTACGTTAACGTTAACTGTTTGGGTTTGAGGTTCCCTACATGCCTCCCTCCAATCACTGGATATTAACACTTTAATACGACTGCATACCGTCATTTATGTGCAAAGCTAATCAAATCACTGACTAGAAAGCACCCGTACTAAAGGAATGATAATAAGAAACGTGTCATGACAATATGTAGGAACTTTTGCCTTTTGTCATATCACGCTAATGTGTTGTTGCTGGTCAGAATAATTGCATCGTAATTGATTTCAGGGCGACTGCTCGTGTATCTTTTATTAAACATCCTCTTTCTATTGATCAGATGAAAGTGTACAATTGCCTCGCTGTGCTATAAGAGAGGAATCACTCAGGGGAAACTGTCCTTTAATTAAGAACCAGCCCAAAACCATTAAACTGCTCAGTAGCTCATGTGTCTAGTTTGGAGCGCACAACCTCCGATAGTCCATTACTTTGATCTACAGGTCGCAAAGGAACAAAGCTCAATACACGGGCTTATATGGTGTTATGAGGTATATCAAGTTCAGTTTGGAAAATCTATGACTTTTCTACACTGTATCAGCTGTAATTTCTCAATACAATGGAGAAAAGAGATAAAAATAGCTTAAGACTGTCACAGCGCATCAATTCTGTAATACAGCTGAGCGGCTCAATGGTGGAGGAATAAATGAATAGGAAAGCCCCAACTCCAAACAGCTCCATCTAAATCTCCAATAAAAGATAACTGCTTTTCACCACATCTGAATTTCAGCGAGGTACGTGCTGATGGCGTGCCATGCCTTAAACGATAAACCAAGGTTCTTGAACGGTGAGAACATATTGGCACAGCTCTTCAAAAGCCATATAAAATTTTATCATCAACTTTTAAAGGGGGCGCGCAGTGCAGAACTAGGGAAAGAAGTAGAGTACAAACACGCTGCTACACAGTCCAGGTACATTTTATCGCACGTGTTTTAATGCAACTGTTTATCTCGTTACTGTCAGTTAAATGAAAGTCAGTTCACTGCTCATTTAGTGAATATCACTAGAATCATTTCAGTAACTCTTCAGTACCTCTCTTTCTTGTAGAGATTTTTATTCATAATGATTGGTAGTTTTTATTTATTTATCTTGTTTTTATTTGGAAGGGATATATCACATTAATGAACATAGTATATAGCATTGGAGTAAGTATGCTAGTGTTAGCATAGTTAGCGCAGTTACAAAATTAAACCTGTTGTCCCTTGGCAGGTTACAAACAATAAAACAATTCACATCCACTGAAAAGACTAAGATCAGAAAAAATGTCGTCCAGTCACAATAAATATGCTGTAAAAGCATGTTTTTTTTAACTTGCTGTACAGCTACTGCAGTGATGTGGTAGTTTTTATCCTAGGCTAAGGAGAGCTTAGTTTGGGGAAAATATTTGGTAAATCTTTTTTTTTATTTTTTTTTTTATTAAAATGACAGTTACAGTATTAATACCAATATAGGGATTTAACCCTTTCATGTATAGCAGTAACCACAGTAGACAGCTATTCTACAGCAGTTCTCTTGTTGTTTTTGTTCCATATCAGCACCATCCTGTACAACTCATACCATTACTGTAACTTTATGTTCTTGATAAACCTGATCTGCAGTGACATGTCTGAGTGTAAAGCAATCCGTAATTGTTATTAGATTGTAATTAACAATTTTCTTAAACAAAATTTGTTGTTTTTTCTGTGCATATTATCTCCCTGATCTGACTCATAACTAGAATTAAAATATGTTAAAATGAGAGAAAACATCAGATTAGCTGCATTAAATTCTTTTTGATTTCATAGTTTTTGCACAGTGTATCACTTTCTGATATTGCGTTGTAAATGCATGTTTTTGTTTTGTTTTGCTTCCAAAATGAAACACATGGTGTCCAGCTGTCCAATCACATTATTATTTCCATGCCTAAAAGAAAAAAAAAATGACTAAGGTTCTTATAAATCATGCATGAAAGAGTTAAGTTAATAAATGTGTCGTTCCTGTTTTTACTTCATTTCCCTCCATGCAGCATGGTACTGCACGTACTGTCAACTGTTATGGGCATAGCTACATGATTGGAAGGTTACTGTATTCCAAAAAGAATAATATCTTTCAAAATATTGGTTCTATCAACTTGTCATATTCACTAGTCTCTTCCTTGACCAAAAATACATAAGTATTCCAAACTGCAGCAGTCAGTCTTTTTTCCCTTTTATAATATAAGATACTATATGTACAGTAGAGTGAGACATAAGCAGATTTAGTATTTAGTCACTCTTTGAAACAGGTTTATCATTCAATCATTTGGTCTTATACTGTACATATACAGACACTATGTCAGTCAGATAAAACTATGTTCTTTGCCACCAGTGAGGGAAATGTCACATTTCTTCGCCAAAACTGTTCCTCTGACAAAGTATTCACAGCTACATGGAAACCATAACTGTGACTATGTCATCTGTACCTTATTTGTTTGATGACCTATCAATGAACTTTGAAAAACACAAACCTTCCACAGGCAGACGAGTCTCTGACAATGATGCTCATGCACATCATAATAAGTGGAATCACACCAGCTGTATTACCATAATGTGTTTCTTGCCTTAGACAGCAATTCACTTGTGACATGCAGAGTTCATTTCTCTGTAGAGTTCATTTGCTTTAGCAACAAACTTGAGATGTTACACTATATAGTGATCTGTGGGGGTTGAAAGTCAGCAGCTCCTGCACAGAGGCTGTTGAGGAAAGTGAGCTGAAATTATTTTAAAAGCATGTGTAGCTTCTCTTTTGATATACATTTTCAAAAGAATACATGGGAAGAATAACAAAAAACATTCAGGGACTATGTGCTCCTCTCATATTTTGGATGTGGCAGAAAGAGGTGGGGGGCAATAATTGATTTGGAGGGTAAACCATAACCATGAAGCATGGAAGGCAATAAATAGCCAAGAGATTTTTCAGTCTGATGCCTTGGGCTTTTTTTTTTTGGTCTGTTTCCTTTCCTCTTTTCTTTTCTTTTCTTTTCCTTTCTTTACTTTTCTTTCTCCCATCATATGCAGTACAAAATGTGGCACTAGTTTCTGAATTACCCCAAACAGCCTAAATGTGTTGAACATTCAAAAATGATTTTTAAAATAACTAGAAAGCTCTCAAAGACTGCAAACTTGCTCAAGGCTGCACACTCTCCATCAAATATACTTTGACAACACATAAAATTCTACTAAAGCCTCTTAACAAATTCTTGCAGTATTCTACCAACTCAGAAATAAAGAGATGAATAAAATGAATTGAAAACATAACGGCCTTGGAGATGGTAATAAAAGAGCACAAGTACAAAAAAAGGCTATGGCATAGTGCTGTGTTTTCCAGACACATGCTGACATGGCTGCCAAGGGCCTGTAAGTAATGATTGAGTGGTATAATTTAGACAAATGCTGTTTCAATGTGGAGAATGCTGCAGTCCTAAAAGTGTCTTTATGCTCTGTAACATGAACAAACTGGATGACTCCAAAATTTGGAAGAAATCAGATGAAAAGAGCCCTGCCAACCTACTGACTAACCCCTGATTTCAGTGTTTTCACAGGTAATTTACCATGAAATTGCCCAAAGTGTAACCAAACATTCATTAATTCAATATTGAAAACCTATTGTTGGCTCAGTTGTCGCATACCAGCGAACATGATATAATGTTCCAACTCAGCCCTGGAGCTCCAACTCCCTGTTGTGTCCAAGCTGACTGTTAAAGAATCAGTGCATGATGTACAGTATGTAAGTTAATGCACCACAAAATACACACAAAAGGCAAAATCCCATTGATGTTGATAAGATAAGATAAGATAAGATAAGATAAGATAAGATAAGATAAGATAAGATAAGATAAGATAAGATAATTTCAAATCAATTCAGTTTTATTTAGTCCTATATCACAACAAGGTTGCCTCACAGGGCTTTACAGAATTAAAGAACAGTCAAATAAACGGTAGATGATGAAAATGGACGAATGTCCTGGGCATCCTCCATCCTTTGACCCTCCTTTTCAGCGAGGAAAAACTCCAAAAACCCAGTGAGAAAAGAGAAACCTCGGGGAGAACCTCAGTGAAGGAGAGAGCCACTCCCATGAACAGGCAGGCTGTAGATGAAACCAGGACTGATGGACGTACATTTAAGGATGTAACGTCCATTTATGGTTATAATTCAGAAGGGTGGGGGCACATGAGGAGATAAGATAAGATAAGATAAGATAAGATAAGATAAGATAAGATAAGATAAGATAAGATAAGATAAGATAAGATAAGGTAAGAAACATAGAGGACTAAAACATTAAATGTAAAAAGAAATTTGCCATGTATATTACCACAAAATACACATTAAAGGCAAAACCACATTAATGGCAGATAGAATAGGATGAGATATTTATTATGGGATGGGATAAGATAATTAAGCAGAAACATACAAGAGTGAAGCATGAAATATAAAGAGAAATCTGTTATTTATAATTAAATATTATATTATATTGCTATTTTACATTATATTATATTATATATTATAACTTTGACTGTACATAAATACCATATACATATTTAGAATATAGTTCCATTATAGTTGCACAACAATTATGAAATTAAATAGCTGTTTTTCATCCAAAAGCTTTTCATCTAGCTCAGACATCTATATGCAAGGTGTGTACTGTAACAGTGAATGCTTTAATGTGTTCTGAAATTGGTTTCCTGCTTTTCCCACAGCTGGGATAAGCTCAAGTGATTTGTCTCTGTAATTACCACCTTAATTCTGCAGCAGCAGTCTGAACAACCTCCTTGGCCTTCTGTGCAACATCACCATTATAATATCTGATTTCAGTGGACTTAACACACAGGTACAGGGAGTGGTAAATAATGCAGTTAGTCTCCTTACAGAAGGAAAAGCCTCGACTACTGCAATGAATTAGGAGAAACCCAAGTGTACTAATTATGTTAGGTTTCAGGGCATGTTTATCAAAATCAATCAGTATTAAAAAAAAAAAAAATTAAATTAAAAAGACCAAATGAGATGTGCTTGCTCTATTCTCTGTCTGGGTGATTTTGTTATAATATTACCTGCTCAAAAATGAGGTGTTGCCCGATTAAATGTCTGTAAGTGAAGCTTCTTTTTTTTGATAAACTATTTCTTTACTAATCCTTTGGTGAGAGAGGTGGAAACCAATATTTTTCAACAGCAAGAAAGACTTTTGGGAATTTTAATCATATCATTTGTTAGGTTAGGAGATTTGTCATGTCAGGGGAACAACAGTATTCTTTTTAAGACAGTTTCCTCTCGATCCCAGCTGTCATCACATGTGATGGTATCCACATTTTAGCTGGAGAGCATTATTTTTTGTAGCACCTTAATCAGCGCTATTCGGTGACAGTTTGACACCAAAAGAGGCTTTGTTTTTCTAATCACAAAGTCCTATTCTACAATCAGCTCCTTGTTTTTGTTTCCTATATCAGAACTGCTTTGATGATAATCACGGTCAACTAAATTTAGGCATCAAAATGCGTATCTGCTCCTCTGAATACTGGCTGCATATATCCATTAACTGGTGTATACTATGCTGTATATCCCATATATACAACCACAGTTGTAATAGTATAGTGAACCCTCTACTCTTTGTGAAAACTGTATCTAAAACATAATCTTCACCCAGAGAAATGACAAATGATCATCCCTATTGAGCATAAAATTAAAACCAGGGATCAAGATTAGAAGAGAGGGGATATTTTTAATTAGCCTCTTCTCACTATTTTGTGGTGCTTAGAGTTTAGTGACAATAACATCTGGTGTGAGAACAGAACTTAAGGCTTTTTTAAATATAATCCTTAAATGTAACACTTCAAAATCCTATTAATTTTCTAGCCGTCTTGGTCTCCAAACAACTGCCCTGATATTTACTGTGGCATTGTGTCAGAGA